>LR750333.1:560857-608469 GCA_902729485.2 Mus minutoides
GAGGTCAGAGGGCAGCTTTCAGGAGTCTGCTCTCTACCATGTGCTCCTGGGAGTTACTCGGCTTATTAGTCTTGGTGGAAGGTGTCTTCAGCCACTGAGACATTTAGACAGGTCCTGCCTGCCTTCTTTTTTTTTTTTTAATTTTTTTTTTCAGCAGTAATTTTGTTCTAGGTGACTTGCCTGTGTCATGTGTCTCCACACCTCCAACATGGAGGTGGGACCTCTTATGGTACCCATTTTACAGAGGGAGAGTTATTTGCCCGAGACCACTCAATGCCCAAGCCTTCCTTTTAGGAAGCACATCTGGCCTGGCAGTGCTGAGCACAGATGCCCTGAGATGCTCGTCACGTGACAAATATGGTCCTCGCTGAGCCGTGAGCCCCCATAGCTTAACCAACCCACAGTGCGAGCCTTTCCTGCTAGAAGTGTCTGCACTGGACTCAGATTCTCTTTTATTCCCCTCCCGCCTCCATCAGCTAACAATGGCTCACAATAGATTTCTCTGTACCTGGAAGTAACTCTGTGTCATGCTCTGTAAAGTCCCATTTTAGCCTGTGAATCAGGTGCTGTTAGCACGTTTAGAACTTGCTATGTGGTTTGGAGAGGTATTCAAAGAAGACATAGGACTTAGCATTAGGAGGTGTATGTTTTGTGTGAGAGCTGTCCTGCACAGAGCCAAACAGCTATGCCTTCAGCTAGGCTCCAAGTCACGCTATCTAGACAAGGGAGAGTGGTCAGCTATGCCTTCAGCTAGGCTCCAAGTCATACTATCATCTAGACAAGGGAGAGTGGTCAGCTATGCCTTCAGCTAGGCTCCAAGTCATACTGTCTAGACAAGGGAGAGTGGTCAGCTATGCCTTCAGCTAGGCTCCAAGTCATACTGTCTAGACAAGGGAGAGTGGTCAGCTATGCCTTCAGCTAGGCTCCAAGTCATACTGTCTAGACAAGGGAGAGTGGCTTAGCTTCATTTCAAATGGGTGTTAGGTTTGCTCTCTGTCTGGCTTAGTTGTCTAAGGGATGTACCCATAGATAGACAGGTTGATTGTACAGAAACAGGAACATAAGGCAGTCACTCTATCCGAGGTTCTGTCAATTCTTGAAACAGGTAGGCTTTAGCCATGTCTTGTCTCCCCCATGGAGGAGGGCTGCAGAGCTGCCTGTGGTAGGGAGGGAGCATTAGGCACCCTTCCAGGACAGCACAGCACTTATGAAAACCGTTCTCTCAGAGGCACACTGTGATTCTGTGAGAAGCATCAGAATGCAGGCCAGTGGGAGAGCAGTTGCTTGGTGAAGCCCCAGGTGAGGTCACAGCCTGGAAAATCAAACCCGTGAAAGATGAGTGTGCTGTTGCCATTTGCACAGCGAAAGCTGAGAGTGGGCAGACTCTCATCCCTCTGGGTATGCGCATAAAAAGTCAGCTTTGGAAACCCCTGCCCTGTGCTCTACCCAGTGGGCCAGGACACTGCTCTAACGTGTGGCTGGTACAGTCCCCGCTCAGTGTGCCCGGGCGTGACAGTATCTCACATGCACAGTGACACTGGCCGTTTGCCCAGGCGTTGGTCTGCTGCTGCCACCTTTGCCCTTGGTCGCATCTGTGCGTCTTAGAAGTCATGTGTATGGAGGTGCTCCATGTGCTATGTGTGTTTGCCTTGATTTAACATTTGATAGCTGAGGGTTGGGAACCTAGCTCACGTGGAAGCCTGCCTACCTAGCATGCAGGAAACCTTAGTTCCACACAGCCTCTTACTCACAAGTTGGGCATGGTGGCAGAACCCTGGTTTTTTGCGGCACTCGGGAGGTAGAGACAGGAGGATCAGAAGTTCACAGTAGTCCTTGGCTATGTAGTGAGTTGAGGTCAGCCTGGGCTAGAGACCACATCTCAAACAACATTTAAGTGTATTATTACCCTTTTCTAACTGTTTTCTATTGATTTCAGGACCTCAAGTGGTTGAGAATTTATTTCTGGAAGTGATCAGGGCCTTTTATTCTTACTGCCACAATGTCCTCGGCGCTGACCTTAAGCTTAGCTACACTCAGAGTGGGAATCCGCTAATAAGGTATGAGCTCAGCTTCCTCATCTTAGGTCACCCTGCCCCGTGGTCCTTCTCTGCCCTTCAGTAAGAGCCACGCAGTGCTGAGGGGTGGGGGTGGGGGATTCAGCGGATTATTTACAGAAAGAAAGAAAAAAGAGGAGAGAGGGACAGGAGGGGAGGCTTGTTTGCTACATTTCATATATGTATAAAATTACCAAAGAACAGATAGAAAGGTTGTAAAAGCCGTTATACAGGAGCGAGGGCACTGTGGAAATGCTTTCTGGGTCTGTCAGAGGGGAGAGCAGAGCCAGGGGAGGCTCCTCCGGTGGTGTGTTCAGCTCATCTCTCCCTTCTACTTGCAGCACAATCAAAGAAAACAGACACGCCTCGGAGATTGTGAAGACGGTTAACTTGCTGGTCTCGTCGCTCAGCTCAGACTTCCTGTGGGATTACATGGCACGGCGTTTCGAGGCGTGCTTCAGGTGAGTGACGTGTGTGAACAGCGAGCAGGTGGGTGGCTCCGTGGCTGCCTGGAGTCCAGAGTCTCAGTGCAAGTGACTCTCAGTGCTCTCTCCTGACCGCCAGAGTCCAGTGGCCACAGAGCTGGAAGGAAGGCACGCAGGACATAGGACAGAGACTGTGTCACAAGGTCCTGGGCCACCTTATTATTCACTAGGGTCTAACTTTAGAAAGCCCTCTCCCTGTTCCCTAGTGTTGATCAGTGCAGCTTCTGCAAGCCCCGGGCTTTGCTCCACTTAGGCACAGTGTCCACTGCTAAACTGTGCTCTTCAGTCTTCAATTCTTGCTGAAGTTAGAGAGTGATGGGCCAGAGTGCTCATGTGTTAGGCTGTGGTGATGAGCTTTGTGCCACTGTGAATCCTATGTGAATCCTGCATGGGCCCCTGCTCCTATCCATGTAAACTTTGGCCACCTGTGTCCTGTGGCTACAGAGCCTGCCATGAACTCCTGGCCAACCTCTTGAAAAGTGGCATTTTGTTTTTTTGATGTGGATCGGAGAGAGAGCTGGAGCCCAGAGACATGCAGAGAGGGTCTTGTCCAGCATTGCACTGCAGATCAGTAACAGTGAAAGTCAGAACCCAGCCTTGCCCAGTGTGGGTATCTTCTCAACTGCTCCTCAGTGCCTCTCTGCCCCCCTGAAACTTGGCGCAGGTAGCCCACCCCAGTCTGCGTATGTTGTCACTGCACCCAGAGCCAACAGCAGGGCAGCAGAAGGGTAGAGGATGCAGGGCTCAGCTCCACTTTTTCCTCCTTTGTTTTGTCAGAGTTAGGGTCAGACTCAAGGGCTTGTGCTCTGCCTCTAAGCCACACCCCTGCCCTTGTTTTGTTTGTCCATTTTGAAACAAGTCTTTCACTCTGTGGACCAGGCTGGCCTTGAACTCACAAAGATCCACCTGCCTCAGCTTCCTGAGTGCTGGGGTTGAAGGTTTATACCACCCCTGCCCTGCTGCTTGTTTGACTTTCTGAGACAGTCTTGTCTTGTTGAGCTGCCCAGGCTGGCCTGGGACTCACCACTCTCCTGCTTCAGCCTCTTAAGTATCTGGGATTACAGACTGTACCACTGGCGTGGGCTAGTATATGTGTATGCGTGTGCGTGTGCGTGTGCGTGCGTGTGTGTGTGTGTGTGTGTGTGTGTGCATACATGTGTGTGTGCATACATGTGTGTGTGCATACATGTGTGTGTATTTGTGTGCGTGCATGTACACGTGTGCGTGCATGTGTGTG
Organism: Mus minutoides; assembly: GCA_902729485.2. Lineage (NCBI taxonomy): Eukaryota > Metazoa > Chordata > Mammalia > Rodentia > Muridae > Mus > Mus minutoides. Next base: position 564,634 of record LR750333.1, read on the forward strand.
CATGCAAGCATGTGTGTGCGTGTGTGCGAGCATGTGTGTATTTGTGTGCGTGCATGTGTGTGCTTGCATGTGTACGTGCACATGTGCGTGCATGTGCGTGCATGTGTGTGTGCACGTGTGCGTGTGCATGTGTGTGTGTGTGTGTGTGTGTGTGTGTGTGTGTGTGTGTGTGTGTCCGTCACGCGCATGTGCTTGTGGCTGTCAGAGGACTTCTGCAACAGGTCTGGTTTGTGTTGCTGCTCCTCTTACTCCAGGCTCCTGGCCCATGAGCTTCTGGAGATCCTCCTGTCTCCACCTGCCATTGTGATAAAATGCAAGTCATGGCGGAGTTTGGCTTGTGGTTCCAGAGGGTGAGAGACCGCTATGGCGGGGGAGGCATGGCACATGCAGCCATGCATGTTGGCAGGATAGGAAGCTGAGAGCATGAAACAGTGAACTTTAGCGCTCAAGGCCTCGGCCTCAGTGATGTTCTTCCCCGAGCTGGGCTGTGTGACACTGCCTGCCCAGACCTAACCCTGTGCAAACAGCGCCACCACATGCCTAGGACTAAGGGAGATGTGTCTCATTCAAACCACCACTGTCTATTCCTGCATATTTAGAAACAACTCTGGACTCCAGAGACCAGCACCCAGCAATAGGTTGGTCAGTGAAGCTAGCAGTGCTTCTCCAGGGGTCACACAGCTCAGAGCCGTGATCTCATGGGTGTCCCAAAGAATGACCTAGGCATGGTGGCACACCTTTAGCTCCAGGAGGAGATAGAAGCAGACGGATCTCTGTGAGTTCAAGGCCAGTCTGGTCTGCATACCAAGTTCCAGTATCAGCCAGTGTCCTATGTAATGAGACCTTTTGTCAAAAACAAACAAACAAACAAAAGTGGCCTCTGGCCCATGTTGAATGGCATAGGCTGGTCCCTGTTCCCTCAGATGGGTCTTTGATTTGGTCCTGGGCACTTGAGCCACACACAGTGACATCGCTGTGTGTCTGTCTGCTGGGTGATGAGTTCACACCCGAATGGACAAAGTTCAGGTCACACAGTTTGCTTCTGAGACATATTCAGCTGGGCACTTGCTGATACTTACCCATTTTAGTCAGTCTGTCACCAACACTGATGTGTCAGACCCCAGACACTGTCCTCCACTGTGTTTACAACAGAATAATTGATGGAAGTCATAAGGTGTTTGAAATCAAGCCAGAGATGTTTGCTTCTGCCTCCAATTTCAAAACCTGAAATGCTGTCAGGGAAGTCCTAACTCAAAAAGCAACCTTTAATTCCAGCACAGGGAGGCAGAGGTAGGCAGAGCTCTGAGTTCCAGGACAGCCTGGGCTACAGAGTGAGTTACAGGACAGCAGGGCCACACAAAGAAAACCTGTCTTGAATAAAAAGGGGTGGGGAGGACAAAGTGACTCTGGAAGGGTTAACTCACTCACTCACACTCAAACTCTCTCTCTCTCTCCTGTACTTAACATAGACCAGTGACGCAGAGCACGGCTATTGGAGAAGCCATCAGCCCTCTACCCACCGTCTCGGAACTCTGCACCCTCCTGGTGTTCCTCCTGGATGTGATCCCCTTGGTAGGTGCACTGGGTGCCTGCACTCAGTCCCCTCCCAGCTCTCTTCAGGCTTTCCAGCCTGATCTGTTAACCCTGCGTGTATGGGCAAGTGACTGCATGCACATAGGACTGTCTCTGGGGCCGTGTGGCGTGCTACAGCCGGATGCTCACAGCTCTTTTTCGCGGTGCTCTCCTACCTCCGAGCTGGATCCCAGGCTTCTGGCATTCTGGCTGGTTTGGGTTGGTTTGGGCTGGCTCATTTTTCTGTTTTAATTCAAAGGATTCATTTCTGGGCCTGACTAAGCTAGAGTGTGGACACCAGTTGGTGAACTGGGGCTGCAGTTTTAGAGGTGACAGTGAACACATTTAAGGTAGACTTCGTGTGGCAGCTTTGGTATTTTATCCAGGAGATAAACTCAGCTGAAAGAGAGGGCATATCCTTGGTTTGTAATTAGTGTGAAACTGAGACCCAGACGGTCTGAGGTGCTTGCTTCTCCTCCGTGGAGAGTAACTGCTACTTCTGTGTTCCAGGAGCTCCACTCAGAGGTGCAGACTCAGCACCTCCCACAGGTGCTTGGCTGCCTGCTGCAGCCTCTTGCTGAGGAGGTGGAGGCCCTGAGCTTACCTGAGCTCACACACGCCTTGAAGACATGTTTCAAGGTGCTTAGCAAAGTCCAGATGCCGCCCTCCTACCTAGATCTGGAGCCCAGCAGCGGGAACTCGGTATGTGCCTCAGGATGCAGGCATGGTCGGTGCCTCCGCGGAGTGGGAGGTAATGAGCACGGAGATCGCTGTGGACGAGAACATGTGCAGCCACTGAGTTGTGGAGGTTGAAGGTTTAGTGCAGATGATCTTCATTTCACCCTCTCCGGGGTAGTATAGACTCACGAGTGGCTACACATGCTAATGCCTACAGCAGCCCTTCCCTCGTGAGTGTGTATGCATGGGGCTTGACTCACTTAACGGGCAAGTCAGAGTGTGCCCTCAGTCGGCAGGGTGGCTTCAGGAACAGAAACCTGGCTTCTCCTGGGTTTGCCGGCCATCTATGGTACTTCGGGCTTGTCAGAATTGTATGGCCTCCACCCCATCTCTACATGTACATGTACATGGTGTTCTGTGTGTGTATGGCCTCCACTCCATCTCTACATGTACATGGTGTTCTGTGTGTGCAGTCTGTGCCAAAGTTCCCCTCTTTTTATGAAGACACAGTCTGTTTGGATTTAGGCCACCCGGATGCCCCCACTTATCAGCCAGTAACAGCCTTTCCCCCTTTTTCCCCACTACTGGCTGCGGAGGTTAGAGTTTGAACGCCTATCTGGGTGGCACTTGCATCATAACCCGCAGTCTGTGGCCACTCTGTCTGTTTTTCTCAGACTGTGCCACAGTGCATCCTTGTCTGTTTGCTATAGCAGTATCTAGCTTGTGATTTCTGCATACCTCCCTGAGTGTGTGGACTTGTACTGTAACCATTTCCCATGACCAAGGTCGAGAAGGTTTGCAGTCAGGGTGCCATTGTCTCCAAAGGGTTGGTCCATGGGCTGCAACTGAAGGGCCATGATTACATCCTTAAAATCATGAGAGGTGCTGCCATGCCAGATGAACACTTAGTGTTTGAGGGTCAAGAGGAGCGTTGAGGCAGACTGCTCCCTAGGGGTGAGAGTTCTGAGGAAGACAGACAGGCAGACAGTGGCATGGGGAGGTCTGAGGAGAGGTCAGGCCACATGCACAGTGTGTCTTCTAGTTCTCACTGGAGAGAGGGTGGGAAGGAGATGGGAGAGCTCCTGGGTTTAGTGGTTGGTTGGTTGGTTGGTTGGTTGGTTTTTCAAGACAGGCTTTCTCTGTGTAGTCCTGGCTGTCCTGGAACTCACTTTATAGACCAAGCTAGCCTCAAACTCACAGAGATCTGCCTACCTCTGCCTCCCAAGTGCTGAGATTAAAAGGGTGTGCCACCACCGTGTGGCTGCGTAAAATCCTGGTTTTAGTCTGCAGATGGCCACTGCTAGATGTGACCAGTGAGTCAGTCCATGTGTCAGACAATCCCTAAGTGTCTTTCCAGGTTGGCCACCGCTGGGGGCGGGGGATGTCAATAGGGCAGGGGAGGAAAGAATCTAGAGAAACAACCAAATTACTGTGGTTCCTGCCATCGGCGCGGTTCCTGCACAGTGGAGGAGCCTGCGGGATGAGAGATGGGGCGTTTCTTGTCTTTCAGAGTCCAGTAAAAGGAAGAAACAGCAGCATCACTATGGAAACGGAGGCTGTGGCCGTGGGTGATGAGGAGCCTTCCTTTCCCCCACTGAAATCTGAAGACAGTGGGATTGGGCTCAGCGCTTCCTCGCCAGAGCTCTCTGAGCACCTCAGGGTGCCTCGGGTGTCTGCGGAAAGAGACGACATCTGGAAAAAAGATGGGACCATGCAGGCGACATTTCTTTGCATCCAGGAGCTCATTGCAAACTTTGCCAGCAAGAACATCTTTGCAGCATCGCTGACTGTGTCTGGAGAGGAAAATAAGCCTGAGGAGCCCCCAGGGAGGAGCACCAAGGGCCAGGCACAGAGCAGCGAGCACCTTGGCCGGAAGAGCTCCTGGGACCCCAAGCCCATCACTGTGCCCCAGTTTAAACAGATGCTTTCGGACTTGTTCACTGTTCGAGGGTCTCCCTTTAAGACAAGAAGCTCAGAGTCCCCGTCGTCTGTGCCCAGCAGCCCACACAGGAAAGCAGCAACCGAATGGGGGTTTGACCAGGTGGTCATTGAGTTGGTGGGCTCCAAGGAGGACTGCAGGGAGGCCTTGGCTGCTGCCTGCCACCTGCTGCTGGACTGTGCCACCTTCCCTGTGTATCTGTCTGAGGAGGAGACTGAGCAGCTGTGTGAGACACTCTTCCAGACTCCAGGTGAGAGGGAGGTCCTCCCAGTGCTTGGTCAGTCAGTTGGGAATTCTGTGATGGACTCGATGTTCAACTACACAGTCATGTCCACCCAGAAGGGGGCAGGAAAAAACCCTCTTGGTCCAAATGATCAGAAATTCAAACCTTTTGACACAGGTGCCTGCTTTTGGGTCATTTTAGATTAGGGAAGATCACCTAGTAACTCTGCAAACACCCCCAAACCTGAAAACTCTGGAGTCAGTGACATGTTGGACATGAAGCCCTTGGTTAGGGGCTTTGTGCAGGCCAGCCCATTTCCTTCTGTTCTGTACCAGAAGCATCAGTGACTGGTGTCTGCTTCTGACTCCTGTGTCAACTGTGTCTGCCTTGGCAACTAGTTTCTGTGTAGGCCTCAAGCTTACAGAGATCTACCTACCTCTGCCTCCCAAGTGCTGGGATAAAGGCATGTGTCACCACCACGTGGCTGTGTAAATCCCTGGTTTTAGTCTGCAGTTGGCCACCTCTAGATGTGACCAGTGAGTCCATGTGTCAAATGATCCCTAAGTGTCTTTCCAGGCTGGCCATCGCTGAGGGGTCAATAGCGCAAGGAAGGCAAGAATCTAGAGAAACAACCGAATTACTGTGGTTACTGCCATCAGCATAGTTCCTGCACAGTGGAGGAGCCTGCGGGATGAGAGATGGGGGGTGTACCTTGAAACCTGCCTGGTCCACCCAGCGGGCTGACTCATGAAAGATAACCAGTATTGTTAGAGCCATAGTTGTCTGTCTGCCATGACTACCATCAAAGCTGAGCGCTTTAAATAACAGAAACATACTGTCTCAGCTCGGGACCAGAAGCCCCCGAGCAAGACGTCAGCAGAGACACACTCCTGTCCATCTGAGCCTGGGTGCAGTCCTTCCTTGGTCTTCCAGGTCCTTGGACCACACTGCAGTCAGTCTGCACTCAGACTCCTCCCTCACCCTTTTGTTACTATGACAACGTATCTGACAGAAGCAACCTAAGGGAAGAGAGCTGATTTTAGCTTAGGGTTTCAGGAGATTGTCAGTGTAACGGGCAGCTCTGCCTCCTGTGATGGGAGGAAGCAGGGAGAACTATGACAGAGGCAGCCTCAAGCCTTAGCAGGCCCACAGTACTGACCTGCCACCAGCATCCAAGCTTCAAAGCTTTCCTGAACACCAACTGCTGGGGATGAGGTATCCCAACAGGAGCCTGTCACAGCTGGGGATGAGGTGTCCCAGCAGGAGCCTGTCACAGCTGGGAATGAGGTGTCCCAGCAGGAGCCTGTCACAGCTGGGGATGAGGTGTCCCAGCAGGAGCCTGTCACAGCTGGGGATGAGGTGTTCCATCACCAGCCTTTTGGGACAGTGAGCCCCAAAGCATACATAGCAAAGGTCCTCTCTGATGAGGCTTCTCCTGAGATGATTGTATCTAGGAAGACCTTCTCACGTAGCTCAGCTTCAGATGAGCACAGCGCTGTCCAGATGCCTCGGGTCCCTGTCCCGAGTGGGCTCTGTGGCATCCAAGAGGGGAGCCACGCTCACCTGCTCGCTTCTCTCCTCTGGCTGGTGTCCTTTTAGGAGCCAGCGATTGCAGTTTTCCACCGTGGCTGAAATCCCTCATGACAATTTGCTGCTGTGTGAGCGACTGCTCCCTCCAGAACATAGCCATCGCCACACTGCTGGAAGTGATAAACCACTCCCAGTCCCTTGCTCTTGTCATCGAAGACAAGATGAAGCGCTACAAAACCTCTGGGAACAACCCGTTTTTTGGCAAGTTACAGATGGTGACAGTCCCTCCCATTGCTCCTGGGATACTGAAAGTCATTGCCGAGAAAACAGACTTCTATCAGGTATTTCCCCCAGGGAATGTGTGTGTGGTTCATGGCCGTTTCCTCGGACTAGAGTTGCTGGCTGGCAAAGGGGTTGAGCATGTCCAGTGTCATCTGGGGGTTGGAGGGACCTGGGACCAGCTGGTCTGTCTCCAATCCCAGCTCCTCACTGTCTGTGCCTCTCAGCAGGCCAGGGCAGTAACTTCTGGTCTCTCTCAGCGTGTAGCTTTTACCCTATAAGCAGACTCTGATGGGACAGTTGGAGCCCAGTGCTGTGCCATGCCCCGGTTATGGGGCAGTTAACTTCTTGACCACCGGGCAACTCCTGGTGGGCTTTTCCTTTGTCCCAGCTGTGTCTTGTGACATGATGATGGGTCTCATGTAGTAAATGTGAATAGAAGCCAGTCTCTAGGGCAGGCTCACATGAAGGGAAGAGGCACAGTGCTTGTGTACTTGCGTGGTCCCCACTCCCTTTTCCCTGCAGAGGGTGGCTCGTGTGCTCTGGAACCAGCTGAACAAGGAGACCCGTGAACATCACATCACCTGTGTAGAGCTGTTCTACCGCCTGCACTGCCTGGCCCCGACTGCCAACATCTGTGAGGATATCATCTGCCATGCCCTCCTGGACCCCGACAAGGTGAGCCTTGCTTGCTTCTGTATCCTCTGCTATGGCCAGCGGGCTGCTGAGTCTGCCCCACTTTACCTGCCCAAGGCAGGTCGTTCTTACTCAAGCTAAGTCTCTGCTGGGCTAAGTAGATGTCCTGATGAGCACAGGTGATCTGAAAGCAGGCTGGCAGAGTCCTGGGAGCTCGAGCCTTTGCTTTGGGTCCTGACAGTGCAGTTGTGTCCGTATTTAGGCTCTGCCCCGATTCCCTGAAGGTCAGGATGTGCAAGCCTCTGGAGCTGTTTGTGAGATTCCTACTTGTAGAAAGTTCTATCCTCCTGAGAGTTTCCTGCCAGTTGATTGTCCTTGTTCTTTAGGGCCTGATATTTTGAGGAGGCATGAAGAAACTGTATTCTGTGTTTTCCTTGGACGACAGCACTTTGATGTGATTCTGGACACAGACTAAAGTCCTTTTTAAAAAGACTTATTTTTATTTTATGTGTATGTTTTGCTTGTATGTATGTATGTATGTATACTGTGTGTGTGTGTGTGTGTGTGTGTGTGTGTGTGTATTATGTATGTGTGTGCGTGCGTATGTGTGTGCATGCCTTGTGCCTGTGGAGGCCAGAATAGGGCCCTGGTTCCCCTGAAATGGAGTTGCAGATAGTCATGAGCACCACACAGGTGCTAGGAAGTGAACCTGCATTCTCCCCATCTCCAGCCCTGGGTGCCAAATCTTAAACACATACTTCACTAAACACACATCTAAAGCCAGGAGAGGGAGTACACACCTTTAATCCCAGCACTTGACAGACAGAAGCTTCTCTCTGAATTCCAGGACAGCTGTGGCTGTGCAGAGAGAGCAGGACGTGAGACGAGGCAGCACTTGCTCTAATGGCCGAGGCTGCTCGAATCTGTGTGTGTGTGTGTGTGTCCTAGCACTTGTGTGGAGGTCAAAGGACAACTTGGAGGAGGCAGTTTTCTCCTACCCTTGTGGGTTCCCAAGATTGAACTCATGCTACCGGGCTTGGCCGTGAGCATTTTTTACCCCCCAAACCATCTCTCTGGCCCTGCGCTCGTTATTTAAATGACACTTGGCACTGAGCCTGCTTTGACAGGAGTATGATTCCTTTATGGGAGGCTGGGGCAGGAGAATTCCAGGTTCAAGACCAGCCTGCACAACTTAATGAGACCTTGTGTCAGAATTATTTATAAAAAAAATAAATAAAGCAAACAAACAAGGTTAAAAGAGGGCAGGAGTGTAGGGTGGAGCAGCTGCTAGGCGTGTTCAAGGGCTCAGCACTCATACCAAAAAAATAAAAGAGAGAGGGGGGGGAGAGAGAGAGAGAGAGAGAGAGAGAAGCCTTATGGTGACTCCCACAGAATTTGGGTGAAACCAAGTTCCTCCATTTATTTCTTAATCAAGGGAACAAGATTGGAAGCTCTGTTTAGGTTTTCCGTGATCTGGCACCTAACACGAGAGATCCAGGGTAGTCGTGTGACGTCCCACAACCGCTCCTTTGACAGGTAAGCATTTCTTCATTGTGACCCACTACCCTCGGCCAAGGGAACACTGCAGAGACCCCGAGACATACATTAGGCTTCAGAGAAAGGAGCAGCGAAGCCACCAGCAGGATCATACGTGGGAGTCCATGCTGCACTGGACAGGGTACCACAGTCTTGTGGGGATGAGAGAGCCCACCCTCCTCAGAATCACTGCGAGGCTTTGCAGTTTGCCCAAATGAGAGGACACCCAGGGGAATGAGCCTGGCCCAGACCTCGGGCCACCTACTCCCGGTTTCACTTGCTACATCACCACCTGTGTGCATATGATGTGTTCTTTGGTGTATTAGACTCTGTCCTTGCCCTGTGCCCACTGTGTCTCTAAAGGCACAGCCATGAAGCCAGGCACACTCACTTGGTGTATAAGGCCACATGATGAAGCTCCCTGGGGTGTCTGGTTCAACTACAGGAGCTCACTGCAGGCCGTGGCACCTGCCATGCAGGAGCAGCAGAGTGGGGACTCGGTGGCCTCTCTCCCCATAGGTCCTTGTTTGTCGTCCTGGATAGCCTGGCTTGCACAGACGGTGCTATCAGTGCAGCAGCCCAGGGCTGGCTGGTTCGAGCACTCTCCCTTGGGGATGTGGCCCGCATCCTTGAACCTATGCTCCTGCTGTTGCTCCAGCCCAAAACCCAGAGGACGTCCATCCAGTGTCTCAAGCAGGAGAACTCAGCCGGTGAGCAGTCTCACAGTCCCGGGGGTGGGGGAGGCAACAGGCACTGTACCACATTGCTGTGGGTGCACACCGCTCACACGAGTAACTGTGCCTTGGAAGCGGATGGGGACTTTCACGTTTTAAGTGCCACAAGGACTAGCACTTTGGACCAGTAGGTGTGGGTTGCTGTTTTCACTAAAAAGTTATGGCTTTGTTACTGAGAGGAAATATTTGAATCATGCAATATATATTATTATTAGCTATGGTAACCTTGCTGTGCAACAGGACACTAAAAACTCACCCTCTTAGATAAGAGTCTTCATACCCTCTGGCCAGCATGTCCCCTGCCTTCCTCACCCGGCCTCTGCAGCCACCTCTGTTCTTGCTTCACCTCTGTGGGAGTAGATTCTCATTGTTGTCACTATAGAAGACATGGTGAGGTGAGTTATGGGAGTGGTTTGTTTAACCACTCACGGTATAAATGCACATTTTAAATAACCACACTGCATCTTGTCAGGATGGGACTTGTTATCTCCAGGTGATACATTTTTTTCAGGTTAGTAGCCCACATTTTAATAAGCACAGGGATGCTCTATTGTTTTACAGGAGAAAACAATCCATGTGTGTCTCTAGTGCACAGTAGAACACCCTCACCAGTGCCCTTGCCAGCAGAGGGGTGGTGCCGGGTGTAAGCACCATTGTTAATGGAGGTTCCCAAAGCCTCTCTGCATAGATTTGTACCCCTTGTCTGGGACAGTTTCCGGTGACTAAAAATGTCACCTTCCTATGGAATCTGGTCAGTTGTCCTTTATGTTTGTCCTAGTCTTACGGAGAAGAACAGTGCCACCCTGAGGTGGGTGGAGGAAAAGGAAGCAGTTCCCACTGTACAAGGGTCTTCCCGAACCTACGAGGAAAGGCTGACTGCCTTCTCCAGGAGACTGAATTTATCCACATCCTAGAATAGGGATGATTGGAGAGCCACACACCTTCTTCATAACGCTCTGCATGGCAGCTCTACACTTTAGTATTTCTCTAGTCTTTTCTTTTGCATGTATGTGTATGAGAGTAGATGTGTGCCACACACATACTGTATGGGCACATGCGTGCCGTGACACCTGTGCAGATGTGTGCCCACCACACACACACACAACTGTATGGACATATGCGTGCCATGGCACCTAGGCAGAGGGCTTTCCTCTCTCACTGTACAGGTTCCAAGGATAGAAGTCAAGCCATCAGGCTTTGTGGCAAGCAAGGTGTCCTGCCAGCCAGCTCCCGCCCCTCCTCTTTCTCCTTAAAAAAAAAAAAATGCCCAACTGTGTGGTTCTGCAGATTCAGTCTCCCCCTTGCCTCGTTACTTCCTGTTTCCTTCCTGGTGCCTCCGGTGCAGTTGCTCCCTGGCAGTACAAGAGAATGAAGAAAGGGAGGTGCTGCCTGCCCTGCCATGTCTGTGCTGCTGTGGACTGTGCCCTCACAGGCTGTCCGTCTCTGGCTTGCAGGCTGTTTGTCTTTTCCTGGTTTCCACTATTCCTTCCTCTCCTCACCCTGCATAGACTTGTTGAAAGCTTCTTCATCAAGAATTTTCATAGTATCAAAATCTTTGGATTTTCACCTCTTTTAAAAAGAGAATTGAGGGGGCTGGTGAGATGGCTCAGCGGGTAAGAGCACCCGACTGCTCTTCCGAAGGTGATAAGTTCAAATCCCAGCAACCACATGGTGGCTCACAACCATCCGTAACGAGATCTGGCTCCCTCTTCTGGAGTGTCTGAGGACAGCTACAGTGTACTTACATATAATAAAATAAAATAAATCTTTAAAAAAAAAAAGAGAGAGAATTGATGCCGGGCGTGGTAGCGCACGCCTTTAATCCCAGCACTTGGGAGACAGAGGCAGGCGGATTTCTGAGTTCGAGGCTAGCCTGGTCTACAGAGTGAGTTCCAGGACAGCCAGGGCTACACAGAGAAACCCTGTCTCAAAAAAAAAAAAAAAACCCAAAGAGAGAGAGAGAGAGAGAGAGAGAGAGAATTGCTGGGCTGGAGAGATGGCTCAGGTTGAGAGCACCAGTTGCCCTTCTAAAGGACCAGGTTTAAGTCCCAGCACCCACATGGCAGTTCAGAACTATCTAATTCCAGTTCCATGGGATCTGATATCCTCACAAAGACATACATGGAGGCAAAACACCAGTGTAAATCAAATTTAAGAGAGTTGATATTTAAAAGTGCTGTATATTTTCTTATTGCTGAAGCATTACTGTGTCTGTTTTAAAGTTTAGATTGTGGGCATAGGAGCTCACACCTGTAATTCCAGCACTCGGTAGGCTTGGACAGGAGGGGCATCCCCTGAGACTGTCTGGACCATTTAGCAAGTTCCTGTTTAAAATGATAACAAAAGTGAAGCGAGATGGCACGGGAATGCCAACTGGATGACAGCACTGAGAAGACAGTCTCTGGAGCAAGCTGCCTGGGGAGACGATAGCCATATCTGAGAGTGCTGAGCTAAGACACCAGCCTCAGGCCTCCTCACGTGCACACACATATGTACCCACACACATTTGAGCGTACAGTGCATATACACATGCAGAAACACCATGAATGCACACATACACGTGTGAAAAAAAAGAAAAAAATCCTCCAAAAAAATTCAGAAGTAAAGGTATTTAGCACGGAGGTCCCGACAGTGTGAGCGGGTGAGCTGGGCACTGCTGGTGGGTGACAGATGCTGTGTGAACTGGGCACTTTCTCCAGTGGGACTGGGACTCCTTGTGTACAGCTGTTCTGTGTCTGGATGCTCCCTCTCACTTCTCCTGTACATACCTCATATTTGTGGGCATTGACAGCCCAGTGGCGTGTCTGTTGCAGGCATGCACCTCACCATTCCTGCACCCTCTCTGTGGCCCTAGGGTGCATTCCCCATATTCTCTACATACTGTTCTAGCGTGTGCCCCATCCTCACAGCTTTGAAACCTGCTGATGTTTCTGTGGAATGCATTTCCAAAGAGGAAATTCCTAGGGAAAAAAATCACTTATATTTTTCCAAAGTGTAACTAATGCTCACAATCCCTGAATATTCCTAAGAGCCGGGTGCCCATGTGTGCCAACACAAAGCTTATGCGGTGCTGGGGATCAAACCCAGGGCTTTCTGCACTCTAACTTGACACTCTCCCAACTGAGATGCCCCTCCCAGCTAAAGGACATATTTACAACGCTGTGTCTCTGTTTTGCCCATGACTCGATGCAGTTCCAGTGGGCATTGTCTCCTTTAAGCCAAAGACCACCTCAGAACTAATTTGTCATCTCTAGCAATTCTGATCTAAAGTCCTTTATCATTTTGTGATTTCCAGAGGACTTACACCGTTGGTTTAACAGGAAGAAGCCCACATGCAAAGAGGCGTGTGGAGAATCTGAGCTGCAGGAGGGTGCCCCCGAGGAACGCCTGCCTCGAGGACAGTTCACCACCGTGGATCGAGAAGCCATCTGGGCTGAAGTAGAGAAGGAACCAGAGAAATACCTACCAAGAAGTGATCTGAGCGAGGAAGACCTGCCCTACTACGCGGACCTTCCAGACAGGATGACCTCTGGTGGCGGGGATAGCAGTGAGCACACAGAGTCTGCAGACACGAGCTCTGGCCACACTGACAGTGAGAACACATCCACTTTCTCATCTCCCTCCCACGACCTGCAGGACCTGAGCCACGAGGAGAACTGCTGTGCTCCTATCCCCATCGGGGGCAGGGCATACTCCAAGCGAGCGGCCTTGCTGGCAGCCTTCCAGCCAGAAAGCCCCAGGTCCAATGCCAGGTTAAGCCTCGTGCGAGCGGACTCAGACAAGACGCAGGCTTCCGAGTCATTTTCCAGTGACGAGGAGGCTGACGTGGAGCTCCAAGCCATCACCACATCCAGGCTGTTGAAGCAGCAGAGGGAGAAGCAGGAGACAGTCGAGGCCTTGTTCAAACACATCTTGCTCTACCTGCAGCCCTACGACTCCCAGAGGGTCCTGTACGCCTTCTCCGTGCTGGAGGCTGTGCTTAAGACCAACCCCAAGGAGTTCATTGAGGCTGTGTCCAGGACGGGCATAGACACAAGCTCCACTGCGCACCTCAACCTCATCTCCAACCTCCTCGCACGCCACCAGGAGGCCCTCATTGGCCAGAGCTTTTATGGCAAGCTGCAGACCCAGGCCCCCAATGTCTGCCCCCACTCCCTGCTCATTGAACTCCTTACCTACCTCTGCCTGAGCTTCCTCCGGTCCTACTACCCGTGCTACCTGAAGGTCTGTCACAGGGACATCCTTGGCAACCGGGACGTGCAGGTCAAGAGTGTGGAGGTTCTCATTAGAATAACAACACAGCTGGTCTCCATGGCCAAGTCAGCGGAAGGGAAAAATGTAGAGTTCATCCACAGCCTGCTACAGAGGTGCAAGGTCCAGGAATTCGTCCTGCTCTCGCTGTCTGCGTCCATGTACACCAGCCAGAAGCGCTATGGCCTGGCCACCGCTGACCGGGGCGGCAGGGTCCTTTTGGAGGACAACCTCTTTGAGGAGAACCTCATCAATCTGGGGCAGGACCAGATCTGGAGCGAGCACCCACTACAGATCGAGCTGCTCAAGCTGCTGCAGGCCCTCATCGTCCTGGAACACCACCTGGGCCAGGGCCAGGAAGAGGCGGAGAGTCAGCCAGCCCTATCCCGAGAGTGGCAGAAGGCTCTCAACTTCCAGCAGGCCATCAGTGCCATGCAGTACGTGCAGCCCCATCCCCTCACCTCCCAGGGCCTTCTGGTCTCAGCTGTGGTGAGAGGGCTGCAGCCCGCCTATGGCTACGGCATGCACCCTGCCTGGGTGAGCCTGCTCACACATTCCTTGCCATACTTTGGAAAGTCTCTGGGCTGGACAGTGACACCCTTTGTTATCCAGATTTGCAAAAATTTGGATGATCTGGTCAAGCAGTATGAAAGCGAATCTGTCAAGTTCAACATCAGGTATGCTGAACTTGATGCTCTTATTGGCAGATTTTGTAATAAATGTCTCTGTTGCCAAGGCTACTAATTGAAAGATGATCAAACCACCTCAGAAGGCTGGGGACTGTCATCAGCAGTAGTGTACCTGTTTACATCCTTTTGCTTTAACCCCACATGTCTCTCTTGCTAGCGTTTATAAACCCATGGATCCATCTGGATGGCCTTACATGCATAGTACATACTGGATGAGCTCTGTGCTAATTGATAACCTGTGTAAATAAATCCACACAGCGACCCAGGCCTTCTCAGAGGTGCCAGCCGGTTAGTTAACTCTGTTAGTTTTGCAAAATAGAAATAAACAAAACCAGAATCAGCTTTAGAGTAACTCTAAAACACCTTAAATCATTTTTCAGTAGTGACTTTATAACATAAAGCAGCACCCAGAATGCCTATTTCGGGAGCCAGTCAGTCAAACACAGCGGATCTCTGTGTTCTGTGTTTACATGTCAGATTGCAACCTTCATGGAACACAGCGGATCTCTGTGTTCTGTGTTTACATGTCAGTCAGACTATAAAATTCTCAAAACCAATTTCTTGTTTTTTAAATATTCTTCTAATACTTACCAGTGTGTGTGTGTGTGTGTGTGTGTGTGTGCACGCACACACACTTGCGCATACATGTGTGTTTCAAAGGACAAGTTAGGATGCTATTCTTTTCTTCTAAGTTGGTTCCGGGACAAAATCACCCCCCCCCCATTATTTTATTTAACAGTTTCTCATTTCTTCTCCACAGCACAACCTCAAAGAAGGAAAACATTTCTCCCGATTACCCGCTCACTCTTCTGGAAGGTCTTACGACCATTAGCCATTTTTGTCTTTTGGAACAGCCTACCCAACATAAAAAGGTACATTTTGCCCCCCCTAGAATCTGAGGCAAATTGTTTGTTTTGTCTTTCCTGGTCTGTGACTGTGTTAAGTATATAATGATATATGCATGATGCAAATGTCATGCAAATATATGTGAACTGCAAATGAGAATATAACTATATGAGTTCTACATGTGTGCAATATGCAAATATATGCAAGATATTCAAATGTATACACAAACATAGGTGTGTATACACAAGAAGCAAAAGTCGGTGAGTTCCTTCAGCCTTTGCTCACTACTCCATCAGCTGGCAATGGTGATAAGATAGGAAGCAGATTGATTGACCTTAGGCTTGTTTAACTCCTGTGTGTGTGTGTGTGTGTGTGTGCTGTACACACAGGCACATTCGTAAGCCTGTGTACATGCATATGGAGACCAGAGGAAGATTTCGGTTTTTCCTCTATTGTTCTCTACCTTTTTGCCTTAAGATGAGGTCTCTCTGAGCCAGAAGCTGTCTGCTTTGGCTAGTCTGGCCAGCTGGCTGGTGAGCTCCCAGGATCTGCCTGTTCCTCTCCTGTATTGAAGGTACATACAAAGCTATGCCCAACTTTTTAAGTGGATGCTAAGGATTTGAACACATGTCCTCACGCTTGCACACAAATGCCTCTCTTGCTCATTAAACCATCCCTTACCCTACACACATCTTAGTGTAAGTGATTTTTTTTTTAACCTCCTGACGTTGTGATGGGATGCTTGTGAAATCTGAGGTGGTTGCTCCACCGTGTCTAGCTAAGTCTTAGGACAAAAGCTAGGCCTTTGTGTGTATAGACAGTCCCTATCTCAAAAAAGTTTATAACATGAAGTTTCATATCAGCTCTGTCTCAAGCAATGGGTTGATACATACAGGGACAGATGTCACTTCCAGACTGCCTCATGGGTGGTGATCCACCCTACATCCTAGCAGCAGCACCATCCCCAAGGGAGAGGGGACGTGGCTGGGGCAGTGAGCCTCAGCCGCCCGTTTGAACTTTCAGACTGCTGCCGTAAGTGATCCTATCAACCTGAGAAATGCCAAGAACGCCATTTTGGAAGAGCTGCCTCGAATAGTGAACACCATGGCCCTTATCTGGAATGTTCTCAGAAAGGAAGAAACTCAGAAGAGACCAGTGGATCTCCTGGGAGCCACCAAAGGATCATCCTCCGTTTACTTTAAAACCACCAAGGTGAGGACTTCCTTGGGTCTGTTGGTGTGTGTGTTAGCTGCAGCTGCTGCATCCTCCTGAGGGCTGGGAGCTCAGCTGAGCATCACCCTGCTGCATCCTCCCCAGGTCTCTGTAAGCCAGGTTTGCTGGCACATGCCTGTACTCCCAGCACTCAGAGAATAATATTGCTACAAGTTGGAAACCAGATGGGTCTGCACAGTGAGTTCCAGGCCAGTCAGGTCTACATAGCCAGGCCTCACCTCAGTAAACAAAGAAAAAGGTGTAGATATGGAAACATATATGCAAATAATAATAAAAATGCTTAATGAGACCCACAGTCCAAACCAGATGGAAAAATCTCCCCTTAAGATAAATATGATGGGGCCAGGCAGTGGTGGCACACGCCTTTAATCCCAGCACTTGGGAGGCAGAGGCAGGTGGATTTCTGAGTTCGAGGCCAGCCTGGTCTGCAAAGTGAGTTCCAGGACAGCCAGGGCTATACAGAAAAACTCTGTCTCAAAAAAACCAAAAAAAAAAAAAAAAAAGATAAATGTGATGACACATGCCTGTAATTTTCATTTTCAGCATGTTAGAAGTGAAAGCAGGAAGATTGGGAGTTCAGGACTAGCCTCATCTACAAACTAGGTTTGCAGCCATCTTGAGATACATCTTGAGAGGTATCTTGAGATACATGAGACCCTTTCTCATAAAACCCAACAAACCTCTGTATTTATACAGAGCAGAGGAATGGAGTGGTTTCAGCTTTCTTGAAAAACATTGTTGATAAAAGTCTGATGATTAGACTTACTCCTCACATGAGTGTCTGCGCTTAAACATGGCTCATCTCTCAGAGGTGCCTCTGAAGCCTGGGATATGGTGGGCATGTGAGAGCGTCTTTATCTTATTAATCAAATACCCCTGAAACATTGAGTCTGTTGGCTTTTTATCTCTGTCTCTGCAGGCTGCAGGCACAGGAACTGGTCTTTGATAATCTGATACTGTTTATGGTAGCTCACAGGAGTTGGGTGGCCCTGGGTGCCAGGCTCAGCTTTGAGTTTACACTGACCAGTGATGGGCAGGTACACTCAGAACATCCCATCAGGTCCAGACATGCTAGACAGAGTACTGTCTTCATGGCCATTGCTGTCTTGAAATCAGCAGCTGTGATTGGTCCTACAGGACTCTTGACTCCTGCCTTTGTGTGGGAGAGGGAACATGTATGGAGACCCAGAAACATGTGGAGCTCCACCATCCCTGATGAGATTTTTCCCCTGTGGTCTGAGTTGCCTGTGTTCCTGTAGGTAACCCCAGTTAAGCTCCTGGAGGGGAGGGGGGTGGGGGGTGAAAGGGTGTGACAGCTCAGTGGGTAAATCGTCTGTACACACACACACACACCTCACATCTCTTTCGTGAATTATAAATAAAGATTGGAGTTACTGAATTCTTTAGAAAAATGAATAAGCTGGGCATGGTAGCACACATCGTTAGTCCCAGCACTCGGAAGGTAGAGGCAGATGGATCTCTATGAAATTAAGTTTAACCTTGGTCTACAGAGTGAGTTCCAGGCTGCATAGTGAGACTCTGTCTTAAACCAACTCTTGGACATCATTTCTTTGGCCTGTCATTAGTGAGTAGATACTCAGGTCTCTGCAGGGAGATTGAACCCATTAGGTGTGTGTAAAGGGACACCCATGCAAGCTTACACTGCTTATGGAAAGCTTTTCTAAACAGGCCCCGAAAACCCTTTGCACTACTCGTTCTGTCTCGGCCTCAGTTTTGTTGCTAAGCTCTCCTGCCTCGTGCGCAGATGAAGTGATTTGGATAAAGGACAATGCTTTTTGTCTACTGTGAAGTGTGTGAGTGTGAGGACAGGCAAAGCCGCTGTCCTCATGGCAGTAGTACGGCTGCAGGACGCTGCCTGGGCGGTGCCATCAGGGAGGTTGCAGTACTGGGCACAGTGGCAGGTCTGAGACCATGGTAGGAGGGCTGAGTCAGAGCAGAGTGTTTGGAGAGAACAGCTGCTTGCAGGAATGTGGGGATGCCAAAGGCAGAGTATAGAGATGGCTAGGGCCAGGTTCCAGCTTTATCCTGAATTGCTTAACTAATACAATTTGGTAAGTGCTACATACTTTTAGAACTTGAAAATTAACGTTTCTAATGATTCTAAGCCCTGTTCCTGCTGCTAGATACAGCTAGGCTGTGGGATTTCTGTGGGACTGACATGTAGGTAGTGAAGTTCAGTGGAAAAGCACTGGCCA
Source organism: Mus minutoides (assembly GCA_902729485.2). Classification (NCBI taxonomy): domain Eukaryota; kingdom Metazoa; phylum Chordata; class Mammalia; order Rodentia; family Muridae; genus Mus; species Mus minutoides. The sequence goes on from LR750333.1 coordinate 582,996, forward strand.
AGCATGCTCCAGACCCTGGACTCCAGCTCCTGTGCTGCAGAAGGACACACACAAACAGGCTCATACATAGGTACACATGCACACACAGGTACACACACACACACACAAAGACATACACACAAGTACACAGACAGGTTTACACAGTGGTACACATACAAGTATGCACACTCACACAGGTGCACACACAAGTATACACACTCACACACACAGTTACACAGGCAGGGTATACATACATATGCAGGTGCACACACAGAGATATATACACACAGGCATACACATACAGGCACACACAGTGGTATACACACGAGTGCATACACAGAGCTATATATACACACACAGGTACACTCACAGAGTGTACAGAGAGGTATACACACAAACACCAGTGGTCAGGTTTAATCACCTCTCAGTAATATTTACCATCTCAAGGCTCTGTCAAGCAACTCACCTAGCTGTGTCCCCATCCTGGCTGCTCACCGTGCCTTCCCTCTGCCAGCAGTGACATGACCAATCTCACATCCAGCTCATGGGAGGAGACTCAGCCCCTCCTCTGCCCCAGTCCCCACAGTAGTGCTGTGAAGCACACTGATGTAATTCTGAGTTGCTGCGAGTGCCTCAGGTGCGGGCCTGATGCTGCTACTCTGTGAAGATTGATTGATTGATTGATTGATTGTAATTAACTCTTGCTTTTCTTTTCACCAGACCATAAGACAAAAAATTTTAGACTTGCTGAACCCCTTGACAGGCCATCTCGGGGTCCAGCTGATAGCTGCAGTTGCTACAGTGTGGAACAGAAAGCAGACACGGCGCCACAGCAAGACCAAGGTAGGACGAAGACGGAGAGGGCTGGCTACAAGGGCTCAGTGCGCGGCGCCTGCTGACCCCCACAGACTGTCCTCTAACCTCTGCACCCGCGCTCACAAGATAAAAAAATGGAAGAGGGGCTGGTGAGATGGCTCAGCGGGTAAGAGCACCCGACTGCTCTTCCGAAGGTGATAAGTTCAAATCCCAGCAACCACATGGTGGCTCACAACCATCCGTAACGAGATCTGGCTCCCTCTTCTGGAGTGTCTGAGGACAGCTACAGTGTACTTACATATAATAAAATAAAATAAATCTTTAAAAAAAAAAAATGGAAGAAAGGTAGAGGATAATTGTGAGGACAGGAAGCCTCAGCCTTGGGCCTCCACACCATGCACACACTCACACGGACACGGACAGACCTCCACGCACACCACGATCACATCAGACTTTCTTCTTGGGGGACAGCCACCGCGGAAGGCTGTGTGTGTGCTGCTCCTGTAAGCATTCAAGGAACTCTCTTCTTCTGGGCAGATGGTCCCTGTGGCAAGCACATCCCAGCACACCCTGGTCGACCTGGTCTGTGCTCTTAGCACCCTGCAGACAGACTCAGTGTTTCAGCTGGTGAAGGAGGTGGTGAAGAGACCTGCGCAGATCAAAGGGGATGAGGTGAGGGAAACGCCCTGGATGGGGAGGGAACACCCTCTGAGAGCCACTGGCCAGGCGCGTGGCAGGCCTCCTCCTGGTGCCTCTTCCTTTTAGTTGTGACCTGGTGGGAAAGAGAATTCTTTGGGTTGTAAGGAAGGCCTGTGGCTGTGTGCTGAAGGATGCCTTCAGACTTAAGCATTGCTGTTTCTTAGTGGGAGCTACCTGAGGTCAGCTTGCCTGTCCCTGATGGCACGCATCCTGCCTGATGCTCAACTCTTAGCACCTTCTAGAAAGAGGAAATGGCACCTGCCACAGCTGGGGAGGTACAGAAAGTAAACAAAGCCAGGCTCTGTCAGGGGTGTAGGCTTGTGGAAGTTAGCAGCCTCCAGGTCAGGGGGAGGTGCTGGGCTCAGTTCTGATTCGATGTTGATGACTGGAGAGGAAAGTGAGAGGTCACAGAGGAGGGGGGGTCAGCTTTCTTGTGGTCTTACTTCAAAAGGGGTAGCCATATGTCCAAAAGGGGTAGCCATATGTCCAAAAGGGGTAGCCATATGTCCAAAAGGGGTAGTAGTATGTCCCCAAGGGACACTTTTGAGTTGTAGAAGGCACACATTTGGGAGCACTAACATTCCTGGCTGTTATGAGAAAGTCAGGTACAGAGCTGCGGTTGGAGACCACCAGGAATAAGCATCCGTTCTGTTGGTGATCTTAAGCCTTCTCTGCACTTGCAGGAGCTTCAGAAACCATCCTAGTGACCCAGCCTAGCTTTTACAGCACAAAGTCAAGGGTTGGCCACAGAGTGTATCAGGGGTCAGTTAAAAACAGTCAGAAAACAGAACTTATCCAAACCATCAGGGAAGGAAGAGATGGATTGTGTGGGCTGAAGCTTTAGAGTACGGCTGTCAGTCTGCTCTGCTTGGAAGGAAACAAAGTAGTTTGTCTGGGCCAAATTTGAGTGACCATGGTATGAGAAGACAAAGTGAAGTTTTCCTGAGGGTCATATCTCACTGTGACAAGGTTTCTTGGTTGTATAGTTACAGGACAGAGGGAAGTCACAAAGCCATGTATTTACATATTCAATGGTGCCACCAGCAGCTAGGAGCTAGGGCTTGTCTGCTCCAGTTCAGATGTCGTCTGTGTGGAATGGCCAGCTGTGGGGCTAGAGACTTGAGTTCCAAAGCTGGCAGGTCAGATCCAGCGGCTGACTTACTTACCTGCCTGTTATAGGAGCTAAAGTGAGCTCCATGTGACTGGCTCCTTCTCAGCCTCTGTCCCACCCTCCGAGGTGAGTCTTTAGTTCTCAGGGGGCCGGAGCCTGGAGGGGCAGGATTGAACTAGGGAACTTATGACAAGTCTGGCAAGATTCCACCCCACAATCTAATGAGTCCTTATCAAAACATGAAATGCACATACATGGACTGCACGCACATGGACTACACATATATGAACTTAAAGTCACAGTAAAGATACTTGAGAGGTGGATTAGAGAATGAGCCTTGAGGCACAAGGTCCAAGGACGCAGACAGCTCACTTCCACATTTGTTGGAGCTCTCCTGTGGGTCTCCTAGAACATTGGTTGTCAACCTCCTGTACCTAGACCTTAAAGTAGGCTGGCCAGGAAGTGGGGCCAGGAAATGTCCCTTTCTGGGGACCCTTGTCAGGCTAGCTCTACTTCCATGGATGCTGGGGTGGCACCCTGGAGACAGCACATGCACTGTGCAGCCAACCCTCTTTGCGTTGTGTTTTTCTTTTCTTTTTTTTTTTTTTTTTTTTTTTTTTTCGAGACAGGGTTTCTCTGTGTAGCCCTGGCTGTCCTGGAACTCACTTTGTAGACCAGGCTGGCCTTGAACTCAGAAATCCGCCTGCCTCTGTCTCCCGAGTGCTGGGATTAAAGGCGTGTGCCACCACGCCCGGCTGCGTTGTGTTTTTCAAGTTACTAGAAAGTCTGTAGAAAGCTGGCTGTTTGCTTCTTGTTTACAAGGTGTCAAAAGGAAAGCAGATTTCATCCGTCAGATTGAAGTTTGCTTTTCTCTGGTTATTTTCATTGAACTTTTATAAATAGCTTCCTAAGAGGAAAAGTGTAATTGGAATTTTTTTTTTCTCCTGTAACTCCAGCTTGCCAGGACTTAAGGAACTCTGAGATAGGCAGGGCATGCTCCTCTATACTAAGGACTAGACCCTTGTCTTGCCAAGAGGCCATTCTGTGCACTTATGAGGATCCACATTCTTCCTGTTCCGGAAGTTGGGACCTCACAGATATGGTTGTCCAGGTATATGCTAGTGTTGCTAGTGCGTGTTTATACAGAAGAGTCTCTGGCTCAAACTTGTGTCACTTAACCATAGTTCCTATCAGAAAAGACAAACAACTCAAGGAAGGGAAGACATACGTATCTGCTAATGGCTTCTGAGGCTCTGTCCATTATGGTAAGGGAGGCATGGCAGGGCCACTCAGCCCATGGTAGCAGCAAGAGCATGTGTGGAGACTGTTCATGTCACAGCAGACCAGGAAGAAACCAGGGAGGCCTATCCAGGGGCCAGGATGTGACCTCCAAAGGTCTTCCCCCCAGTATCCCACAGACACCCAAACAACACTTCACTTTTGGGAACTCATGCTTATAGGGGACGTTTCAGATTCAAACCTTAGGAGCTGCAGCCCTGTTGAGTTTTCTGTTGAGTTCTTTGACAGTTTCCCTTCCTACCCACTCAGTGAGTAGTATCACCCTCTTTCCCTTCCTATGAGCCTTCAGTGAGTGGTATTACCTGCTTTCCCTCCCTTCCCACCTGCAGTGACTTACATTGCCTTCCTTTCAGAAGTCTCCCCTGGTGGACATCCCTGTGTTGCAGTTCTGCTATGCTTTCATCCAAAGGTAATGACATCCTCTGCATTGGCAGGGACTGTGAGGAACTTAGCTAACTCCCTCCCACATGGGCATGGCCTCAGTATCTGTACTTCTGTCTCTGAAGAGCTGAGCTGACATTTTTAAAGTCCACTCGCTGCACACTGAAGGCTTTGTGCCAGTGAAGCCTTACCTGAGGCCTTTTAAACTTTGAACGGTTCCGCTTTATATGAACTTGGCTTTAAAAGACCCGCAAGTAGGAAAGTGTCAAGGACCCTGTAGAGAAAGGAGAAGCAGTTTGGTTGTCCCAACTGACTCGGTCTGGGCTGAAGCTGCTGTACAGGGGATTCCCCAGCATGCACAGAGCACTTGGCTGGGCCCCAGTAGCTGTACTCCTGTCACAGCTTGCAGAGAGCCATTTGTGTTGGGGTAAGTGAGGGATGGAGGGGCACCTGCACTTCAGGCAGCCATGCCTCCTACCCCGCAATTCCACAGCCTCCCCAAACAGCACCACTATCTGGAGGCCATGTGTTCGACACCCATCAGGGTTGCTGGGTTCGGGGTTCAGGTTGGGGCTCCCAGTAAATCTGACAACCCTCAAAGTCTCCTTGGTTCACACAGTTAACATCTCAGCTGCTCCTCCTCTTCACAGTCTGCAGCCACAGACAAGAAAACTGAGAACTGCAATCCCAGCAATCACGGGGCTGACATTCAATTCAAACTAGTGTCAGCCTTCTCTCAGGAGCATCTTTGCAGTTTTCAGGGCTAGTCATGCCACTCTTTGGGATAGCTAGTGCTACTGTGAAACCAGCTGACCTCTGTGGCTTTTAGTGGCTCTGAGCTGCCCAGCAGCTTCAGGGCAGATTTTTATCGTCCTTCTGCTGCAGGGGAGGAGCCACCAAGGTGGAACAAGAGGCAGGAAGGTAGGCACCAGGGTGTGGACCTGGGGCCCTCTGACCACATCTGTGCTTTAGCAGACTGGGCTGCAGTGCCTGGCTGCACAGCCGAGATGTCAGCACGCTCCTCGCTGCCATACAGGCCTGACCCTCGCCAGAGCTGCCCTGGGCAATTGTCACGGCGTGTTTCACCTTCCTTCACACTGCATCTTTAACATCCATGATGCATGATGTCCTCAGTGCTGGGCAAGCATGGCCAAAAATAAAAGCTGAGCAGCTGGCAAAGGCTTTCATTTTACAGACAGTGAAATGCAGAGTGCCCACATGTCAGAAGCTATTCTAGGTTCCCCAACTACAGCTGCCTGCCCCAGTACTGAAGCTGAGCTTGCAGAGACTGTAATAAACTAAACTGGGCAGCCATGTGGCCAGGCAGATGCGCTGTTGTCCCAGGTGCTTCCCTGCCTCTGAAATGTTCTCAGGCTCCCCATTCCCTGGTTTTGTTTTTCAAACAGGCTCTCCATACCAGACCTACAGGAGGCCTTCCCTTCACTCCTGGGCGTCCTGAAGGAGGCCGTGCAGCTGAACCTGGCTCCCCCTGGATACTTTCTGCTTCTCAGGTATAAATTCTCCACAGCCACACAGTGTTTTCTATAAGAATATATTTTATTAGGCAGGCGTGGTGGCGCACGCCTTTAATCCCAGCACTCGGGAGGCAGAGGCAGGCGGATTTCTGAGTTCGAGGCCAGCCTGGTCTACAAAGTGAGTGCCAGGACAGCCAGTGCTATACAGAGAAACCCTATCTCGAAAAACCAAAAAAAAAAAAAAGAATATATTTTATTTCTGTCACATTTTGACCAGAAGCTGATTGTCTCTCAACAGCATGCTGAATGACTTTGTGACAAGAACACCCAACCTGGAAAGCAAGAAGGACCAAAAAGACCTGCAGGTGTGTATGTGAGACTGTTGGGAAAGGTCAGTAGTCTGTCTGAAAGAGTCCTGTATCCTGTAGTCCTGTAGTCTGTCAGAGTGCCGTTGTTGCTAATAACCTTACCCAGAACTGCATCATAGCTTTGTGCCTGTGTTCTGAGCCTCTTCCGCTAGGGAAGATCAGCAGTCTTGGGCAGGGTTTATTGTGAGATGCCGCCCTGTTTGTTGGACATGGATATCTCTAAAGCACGAATCTTTCTCCTCCCAGGAAGCTTGCCTTAAAACTTTCTCTTTGCCCCTGTATAAAAGCAAAGCATGTTCATAAGAAAATTCAAAAATTCAAACAGTAAAACTTACCCACATATAGTGGCCCATGCATATAATCCCAGCACTTGAGGACCAGAATACTAAAACCAGGGTGCTGAGGCAGGGGAATTGCTATGAATTCCAGGGGCCACGTAGTGAATTCTGTGGCTACTTAGTGAGGATCTATCTCAAAAAAACAAAAAAGAAAAAAAACAAAGTCATGATATACTTAGGTCATCACTGGTCTGTAGTTACTGAGTAAGTCCATGGCTTTTCTTTTTAACCAACAACTTCAATTTAAACATAGATGTACAGTATTACTTGACTCCAGAGATGACCACTCAGCAGTTTATAGTCATCTGAACATCTACTCCAGTGGCTGGTACTATATTTGGGTATTCAGGACTTAAGTGTAGCACAGAGCATTTAGATCAAGGCTTTTTGGCTTGTTTGTTTGTTTGTTTGTTTGCTTGCTTGCTTGTTTCTTAAAAGATATATATATACATGATGAGTACACTGTAGCTGCCTTCAGACACACCAGAAGAGGGTATCAGATCCTCTTACAAATGGTTGTGAGCCACCATGTGGTTTATGGGAATTGACTCAGGACCTCTGGAAGAGCAGTCAGTGCTCCTAACCACTGATCCATCTCTCCAGCCTGACCAAGGGGCTTTTAAAGGCAAAAGTTACATCCTGTTGTCTCCCTCTGCAACTGCAGGGAGGTTTGCAGAAGCAAGCAGTTAAAGAGCAGCTAAGATAAGTTGGCTGGGGACATCTTGGCCTCTGGTCCTGGAATAAAGTTGGGCAGTTTTCCACAGGATTCTCCAACAAGGATATCAAATTCTAGTTAAACCTGATATGGCCTGAGCAAGAATATAAGATGGAGGAAGCTCTGCCCTGTCCTGCCCTGATACACTCACATGTAAGATGGAGGAAGCCCTGGAAATCAGTCTGGCGGTTCCTCAGAAAATTGGACATAGTACTACTGGAAGATCCAGCAATACCTCCCCTGGGCATATACCCAGAAGATGTTCCAACTGGTAATAAGGACATATGCTCCACTATGTTTGTAGCAGCTTTATTTATAATAGCCAGAAGCTGGAAAAAACCCAGATGTCCCTCAACAGAGGAATGGATACAGAAAATATGGTACATTTACACAATGGAGTACTACTCAGCTATTAAAAACAATGAATTTATGAAATTCTTGGGCAAATGGATGTATCTGGAGGATATCATCCTGAGTGAGGTAACCCAATCACAAAAAAAGTCACTTGATATGCATTCACTGATAAGTGGATATTAGCCCAGAAACTTAGAATACCCAAGATACAATTTGCAAAACACAAGAAAATCAAGAAGAATGAAGACCAAAGTGTGGATACTTCATTCCTCCTTAGAATAGGGAAGAAAACACCCATGGAAGGAGTTACAGAGACAAAGTTAGGAGCTAAGACGAAAGAATGGACTATCCAAAGAGTACCCCACCCGGGGATCCATCCCATAATCAGCCCACCAAACCCAGACACAATTGCATATGCCAGCAAGATTTTACTGAAAGGACCCTGATATAGCTATCTCGTATGAGGCTATGCCAGTGCCTGGCAAATACAGAAGGCGATGCTCACAGTCATCTATAGGATGGAATACAGGGCCCCCAATGGAGGAGCTAGAGAAAGTACCCAAGGGGCTGAAGGGGTCTGCAACCCTCTAGGTGGTCAGCACAACCATTCACACAGTCCCTGTGGGGAGGCTGCAGGTTTCTTCTTGCTTTCCAGGAAGGCAGAGTAGCAGCCTGCAGGTTGGGACCGAGCTACCATGGAGCCGTCCATCAGTAGTGCTTGGCTGTGACACCTACCACTGTCTGGGATTCAAAGAAGACAGCTTGGGAGCTGGAGAGATGACTCAGAGGTTAAAGCACTGACTGCTCTTCCATAGGTCCTGGGTTCAATTCCCAGCAGCCACATGGTGGCTCACAACCATCTGTAAAGGGATCTGAGGACCTCTTCTGGTGTGTTTGAAGAGAGCCACAGTGTGGTCACATACATAAAATAATAAATCTTAGGAGGAGGGAGAGGAGGAAGAGGAGTCTGGGGGAAAAAAAGAGGAGGAAGAGGAAAAGAAGATGATGATAAAGATGATTCTTAAATTTATTTATAGTTTTGATCAAAACCTGGGGGGAAAGAAATTTTTCTTCTGCCTCTGTCTTCCCCAAACCAAGCTAATAGGTTTAGAAAGGACAGAACAAAAGCCAGGAATGTGTAGATTTACCCACAGACCCTTAAGTAGAAGGCAGGTTTATTCGGGATTAATTATGGGGGTGAGGTTGGGGTGGTCAGTAGGGTCTCACAGTAGGAGGTCCATGAAATCACAATGGACTGGGTTTGGGGGTCTGGTAGGTGTGTCCTGAGTACAGTGGTCACTTTGGAATCTGGAACTAAGTGTGTGCTTTGTCCAGTTTTGTGTGGAATTTTGTAAGCCTGGCAGCCTGGCAGAAATCTCTTTGTTCTGTCCTTGGAGTCCTACAAGCACTGGCTTCTTCCTGGTGGAGGAGGGGTGTCTTCTTTGTCCCAAGACCTCCAGCCTGACAGTCACCTTTTGAAAACAGGTTTTGGTTACTTGGGCTCTGTTAAAATAGCCCTGGTTTCAGGTACATTTCTCAATCTCAAGGGATTCGGGACTCTATGACATCAGTGCCTTTTACTGCATCGCCACATAGAGTCCATCAGGGCAGCTGAGGTACTGAAACAGGATCTAAGCTGCTTGTTCTAAGAGGGCCACAGTCAAGCTGCGGGCAGTGGGAGCCAGTGTTGAAGCTAGTGAATATCGCCACCTACTGGAGTGATTCGATCCATAGCAGGCAGAGAGCACGCCTCACTGTCAGTAGCGCATTGTATCCCCAGAGCTCGTCCTTGCCTGAAGGCATTGCTGATGGGCCCTTCTGGGTCTCAGTCTGTCCCTGTGATGAGGAGTAAAGAGGTGGCCCTGGAGTCTCGCTGGAGTCCACCTAAAGTGGCAGCATCATAGGACAGAGTTACACTCCTGTGGATATAGACAGGGCATCGTTAAAATTTAAATTACTCTAAAACAAGCAGCCAATGCAAAACATAGCTCCTGCATCAAAGGGAATTAGAGTTTATTCTGAGCCAAATAAGAGTGGCCGAAGTACAGGTTTGGTTTGCTGCGAATGATGGTTCCAACACCAGAAGCAGTCAGATGGACTTTCATTGTCCTAAAACAAGAAAGCCATAGAGCAAGGCACATGCGTAGTCAGTGGGAGCACGGGGAGCAGGTGAGGCAAGCCAAGATCTCTGCTAAGGTGAGAGCCTATCAGATGGTGTCGTTAGCGTTTCTGGGGCTTGCCTGATCGTTGAAAGGATGTTAAGTCAGCCGGAGGTGTGGAGATGGATTCTGATACTGAACTAAAGGCAGTTCATAGGGACCTCACCTCTGCCTCTGCAGCATTCCCAGTCTCTACAGCCCTAGAGTCTCAGGGCTCTACAGCTCCATTCCCTCAGACTACATTTAAGAGTCTTGGAGACTGGAGACTTGGGTCAGTGGCCAAGAAGACTTGCTCTTCTTGTGGGGAACCCAAGTTTGGTTTCCAGCAACCACATTGTTAATACAATGGGAGCCAGGCGTGGTGGCGCACGCCTTTAATCCCAGCACTCAGGAGGCAGAGGCAGGCAGATTTCTGAGTTCAAGGCTAGCCTGGTCTACAAAGTGAGTTCCAGGTCAGCCAGGGCTATACAGAGAAACCCTGTCTCGAAAAACCAAAAAACAAAAACAAAACAAAATAAAAAAATACAATGGGATGAGAGGGTGTAGGTATGGGTGTGTTTTTTTAAGAGAAGACCAGTTTTTATCTTTTTAAATCTTTTTTGATATTTTCATAGGCTGTTTTGATGGAATTCATGTTCCAATACCCTCTCCTCCCCCTCCTGCTCCTACTGACTTTGCTCCTCCCCACAGATACCGATCCTACTCTGCTGTGTGTACAAGTCACTGAGCTTGAAGAGGGCTGTGTGCCTGACCATAAGTGGGGCATTGGTGTGGATAGCCTGGCTGTGGTTACACCACTGGGGAGACTGTCTGCCTCTGCTGTGACCATCTGAGAAAGCTTTGTTCTAAGCATAAAGTTCTAGATTCTGGTTTCCTATATGTGCATGAATTTTGTTCTTAGAATACAGACAGTCCCCTCTTTTTTTCTATAGCTAGCTATAAATTAGATATAAATCCTTCCTCTTAACACATGAGTTTACAGACCTCCCAGTATGGCTTAGAGCTTTTATAACTGCTCAGGGAGTCAGTGGGCACACCTGTGTATTCTTCATGCCTTTTAAGTGAATTTATAGGTCCTACTTTAGGCTGGGCACAAGGAAAAAGACCAAACAAAATTATATTTCTTGAGTTTAAAAATCCTGGAAGTATAAATAGCACTTAATTACAAGTCTCTAGTATCCAGATTATGTCTATACTTAACATATAGTCTGTCGAGTGACACTCTTTCTGAGGAGGTGTGAACACACACCGACTCGCCCCAGATAGAAACCAAAGGAGGAGTCCCACCAGAGTCCAGCCTGGTGAGTCAGCGAGTCTTACTGTGGTTACTTACAGGAGCAGAAGTTACTCAGAGACATCACCAAAGCCCACGCTAGCCTGAGAGACAGCTCACAAAAGCTAGGAACCTGAAGTGCACTGCACAGTCCGCACAGTCTTCGCGCTACTCAAGTGTTGTTGAGACTCTCTCCTGGCAGCTCAGTTGATCTCAGCCTCTTCCAGGCAGCTTGGCTGGGCTCTGGCACTTCCAGGCAGCTTGGCTGGCCCAAGAATCCTCTAGGCACATCAGCTTGTCTGAGTTGCTAAGCAGTTCATCTTACTTCGTCTTGACAGCCCATTGTCCAAGGCCAGTAAGCCATTTAGCATCGAGTCTAGAAGTGGCACATCCAAGTGACCCATCAGGAATTGTCCATTCGCCAGGCGGATCTGATGGCACACACCTTTAACCTCAGCACTTGGGAGGCAGAGGCAGGCGGATTTCTGAGTTCGAGGCCAGCCTGATCTACAGAGTGAATTCCAGGACACCCAGGGCTACACAGAGAAACCCTGCCTCGAAAAAAAGAAAAAAGAATTGTCCATTCATGGATAGAATCTTCCCAGATGCCCCTGCCACAGGCCTGGCTTTGGGTTAGAACACTTGCCCACAGTAAGAGAAAAATAAAGTAATATATTTATGTAAATAGGAAAGTAGATTTATTTACAATTTTGGTTTTTTTTTTTTTTTTTTTCTCGAGACAGGGTTTCTCTGTGTAGCACTGGCTGTCCTGGAACTCACTTTGTAGACCAGGCTGGCCTTGAACTCAGAAATCCACCTGCCTCTGCCTCCCAAGTGCTGGGATTAAAGGCATGCGCCACCACGCCCGGCTGAAAAGACGGTTTCTTAATAGCAGATGGAAATGTTAGGAGGTTGCTCACAGCACTGTGGAATAACTGGTTTTTACTTGGTTTTTATTTGGTTGGTTTTTGCACTGCAGTGTGGTGGGATGGGTTGAATCCAGGGCCTCCTGCATGGGAGGGGGAAGCACTTCTGGCTTCAAGGACGGTTAGCAAATGAGCTGGGAGTTCTCCAGCCGTGTTCAGGATGACTGCTTACTTAGTTAGAGTGGTGTCCTAGAGGTCCGGGCAGAAGCCATGTGCTCCTGCATTGTGTGTGTACGTGGGTATATGTGTGTGCTTGAACATGGGGTCCTGGCTGGTGGCACTGTGGGGGAAGAATATGGAGCCATTAGGAGAGGGGGTCTGTGGAGGGAGTCTGTCACTGACAGACTGTTATAGAGCCTTAAGGCTCTATAACAGGCCCCACTTCCTGTTTGCTCTGTTTCCTGGGGTGAATGCAGTCTATCCAGCTGGTCCCCACTGAGAAAGAATTATCATTTCAAAATGTAAGCCAGCATTACCAACACCCCACCACCCCCACCCCCACCCCCTTTCACCACCTGCCTTACATTGTTTTCAGATAATTGGTCATAGCAGCAAGAAAGGAAAACTACTAGAAGGCCCAGAAAGCTAGGCTCAACTACTGGTCCACTGCTCCAGTGTCCCCAGGTCCCTCCCCAGAGCCCTAACAAGCACTCTAGGTTTACACAGAGCACTAACTGAGGGGTAGGCAGGAGATGCTCATAGCAGGCTTCTGTGGGCAGGCCTCACCTGAGGAGCTCCGTCTGCTGAGATGATGAGCTGTGTTACAGTTGGCATTGCTTAGGGGTAGTTTTAGCACTTGTCATAAAGATGTTTATCTACTGGAACCTTGAGGAAAAATAGAGTCTCATGGTCAGCCAGAGAGAGCAAGATGGAGACATGTGGCGACCAGTGTTCTCCTCCCTGTCAGGAGCACGGTGGAGGGAAGAATGGGGTGACAGTGGTCTCTATCCACATCATCACCGTACACAGCTTGTTACTCATAATTGTAACTTAGATACCGGGCACAAGCCCCAGGTTGTTTGTGTGGGTTTTGTCTTGGGGGTGGGGCACTGTTGGGAGGTGCTGCTGCTAGTCTCATTCTCTGGGCGATCCTCTCAGTTCAGCCTCCTGAATGCTGAAATCGCAGGCAGAGGGAGCCACCATGCCCAACCAAGGCAATTCTGTCTGTGCCTCTTTTTCTTCTTTTCTCTCTGTGGAGCCTTGGCTGCCCAGGCTGTGGACTGAGAGGTTTCGGTGTGAAAGCCACAACGGTCACCTTTTTTGTTGTTGTTTTTATTTTTCAAAACAGGGTTTCTCTGCTTAGTCCTGGTGTCCTGGAACTCACTCTGTAGACCAGGCTGGCCTCAAACTCAGAGATCCCCCCTGCCTCTGCCTCCCAAGTGCTGGGATTAAAGGTGTATGCCACCACCTCCTGGTTCACAGCTCTTATCTTAAAAGGAATAAGAAATAGTTCATTCTGGAGCCATTTCAAGAGACCCGTGGCCTGGTCACACAGATTTAGGTAACCCCAAATTATGTGTTCTAATGTGGAAGGAGTTTCACAGAATTCTTAGTTTTACAGAACGAGTCATAAATCAAGGCAGTATTAGTGGGTACAACAGTAAGGCGGGTATGAAGAAATGGAGTGAGCTATGTTTATAGGCCTAAGATGCTATCTGATGACATTCCTAACTCTTGGTTTAGTGGAAGCTAGTGTTCTAAGTGTTCCTTCAGATACAGAGTTGGACAAGGGGTGGCTGTTCCAGAAGCTAAAATTAGCCCTGTATATTGTGGGGGATTTAGTGGGTCCCACTTTATTATTTAATAATAAAGACACTGAGACATCTGTGTAGTAGAAGCCTGTTAGCCTTTTTGCTGGGCACACTCGATCAGCTAGCCAACCAGATGCAAACAACTGCCCTGCCAAGGAGATGCCACTGTGTGGCTGGCTGCCCCCCACCCCCAGCTCTGCTCTGTTCTCCCTCCAGCCTTCAGCTCTTTATTCATCCAAAGCCTCTCCCCTTCCTGATTAAAAAAAAAAAAAAAAGGATTATCCCCAGGCCCTCTTGCTTTTCAACAAGATAATCTCAAAGAATCTGGATCACTGTTTACCTAGTTTTGTGTGGGGGAGGAGGTGACACACATTTCCATACAGAAAGCAGGTCTTGTGGGCTGTAGAAAGGACACCGGCAGCAAACAACTGAGAATACAGCAGAGCCCTTCCCAGCTGGCTGATAGAACAAATATGCAGGGAAGTAATTACCCTCCAAACCTACAAAACCCCAAGCTCTCTACAGCACTGAAATCTCAACCGGCCTGTCAGTCTCTGCAAACACAGGAAGTCTTCCAGAAGTTTTGTTCACTTCCAGACAGGGCTGCTTTTCAGGAATTTTCACTCACAGGGCTTCTAGGAACTCCCGTTCTTAGATCACTTTGGCTGGCCCTAAGTAAGGAAACACAGTTAGTATATGCTAACATATACTACTGACATCCTTATCTGCAGTATCTGATCTGTAGCATAACCTGCATTGCCTCTTGTTTTCCTCAGTGGTGCTGGGAGCTCCTGTCAGCAGGAAAGGCAAGCGGTTGTCTCCAGCTGAGCCTGGTGCCCCCCCTCCCCCCCATTTCTTTCTTGGTGGCAGTGGGGTCTCCTGTGCCTCTGATGATGTCTGAGCTTTAGTAGAACTGCTGTCTGCTCATTCATATACTCTCTGACAGCCAGAGAGGTGCTGGGTAAGACCCAGAGCTGGCAATAAACGACTGCTGAGGGAAGGAAGGACAACCCCATCCACTGTCCCTTGTGGACAGCCACTCTTCCCTGGCGACAGTGGCCAAAGTGCTGGGAGCCCACTCAGGCTGCTATGTCTCTAGATACTGACCTAAAATAATCTTCTTTGAGACAAGGTGAGGTGTATTCCAGCCTGGCCCTGAACTCTGTGTAGCTGAGGATGACCTTGAACTTCTATCCTCCTGCCTCAACCTTACTAGAGCTAGGATTGCAGATGTGCCACCACACCTGGCTTTATGCAGCACTGGGGATCAAACCAGGAGTCTTGATGAAGTACTCTATCAACTGAGTTATACGTACAGTTCCTGCCCAGACCGACCTACCTCCCCCCCTCTGTTATATTCACAAGTATTCGACCATGAGCACACATGCAAAGGCCAGAGGGGGACACTGGGTGCCTTCCTGTCAGTCTGTTGCTTTATCTCATTGAGATGACCTCTCACTGAACCTGGAGGTAGACTGGCCTCCAGGAAGGCCCAAGGATCCTTCCATCCTCTGTCCACCCCCAACAGCACTGAGGTCACAGACATGGTTTTGAGCATGCCTAGCCCTCTCCATGGGTTCTGGAGATTTGAACCCAGCTCCTCCTGTTTGCATGATGTTCTTGCCTAGAACCTGGCCAGACTGATCTGATGATGCTCCTAATTGTAAATGGCTGGTCACTCACCTAGTCCAGCCTACTTTATTTAATTTTGTTTCTTCTTATATTATTAAAAGATATATTTCTTATGCAAATAGCAAACCTACAGCAATTTATTTTAACGATATCTTTTAAGATACAGTCTTTCTGTATAGCCCTGGCTGATCACTCCCCCTCCCTGCCTACCAAGTGTTGGAGTTTCAATCATGCACGACAGCATACAGCACTGTTTATAAAGATCTTGACTGGCTCTATTGTGATTCTAGAATAAGGCCATCCCATAAAACAGAGTAAGTGTTCCTGTGAGCTCAGCAGAGGACACTGGTTCTACAGACAGAGAAAGGCTGAGGAGAACAAGGCTGGAGGATAAATCTGCCCCACAGGCTCTCCTTCTCAGGAGTGGAGGGCAGGCAGGCAGCAGCAGAATAGTCGATGTTGTCTTCTATGTGAGGATCTAGGCAGAGGGAGCGTCACCACCCTGCAGTGCACACGGAGTCAGCATGAGCGACTCGGCCTACTGTTGGTGTGGCCTGGCAGTCCACCATGTTAGTACCAGGACACTCCAAGCCCCGCCTAACTATGTGACCTTGACCTGCGTTGCCTGGACAGGACCTTCAATCCCACAATCCACTTGGCTCAGTCCCCACACTCAATGGTGTGACGTCATTTTCTGTATAAATTAGGAAGTCACCCCCTCCTCGCTCTCTTTTTCTTCTCTCTCTTCTTTCCCCCTTTCTCTCTTTTTCCTCTTCTCTACCCTCCTACCTGCTCAATAAACCTCTCCCACATGGAATCACCTTGGCCTGGTCTCCTGTTTGGTTAATCTGCTCAAAACATATATATATATATATATATATATATATATATATATATATATATATATATATATATATATATATATACACACACACACACACACACATACATACATATATGGTATTTTTCATATCACACGAAACTTTGTAAAGTCCCAAGTCCAGCAGCTTAGTAACAGTGGTGTCTTATAGTATTTAATTCATACCAGCACGAACCCCGATCCAGGAGAACCATAAAGCCGGCCTTAATCAGTCCTGCAGACTTTACCCATCGGCTGGTAGAGAGCAGCAGCCACTAGCACCGTGTGCTGAGAGAAGACCCTGATCAGTATAAGCGTACAGTACCCACAGGAGTCCAAAGCCAGAGTAGGAGACAGCAGCACAGTGTGGGGCTGGTGTTTGTATTGGATATTTATAGGTCGAGAACCTGTTACTAAAATCTGTCACCCCAGCTGCCTTTCGCCTCTCAGCATGGCTCATTGAAAGTGTACCTGTGCCGCGGTGACTCACGTGGTGGCCTGTGCCCTGTACCTGTCAGACAATGGCATGCACCAGCTCTTTTCTTCTTAACTAAGTCTTGCTTCTGCTGGCTCTCCAGGAAATCACTCAGAGAATCCTGGAAGCTGTAGGCACCATTGCTGGCTCCTCCTTGGAACAAACAAGCTGGCTCAGCAGAAATCTGGAGGTGAAAGCCCAGCCTCAGGTCTCTCTGGAGGAGTCAGATGAGGATGACATGCATGGTAAGTGGGGGAGGGGCGGGAAAACATGCCTGCTTCAGCCAAGAGTCTGAGGACCTGAAAGAGTAGGCAAACTAACCTAGTGCTGTGGACTACCTTACTTCCATTCCAGTTTGCTCTTAGACACACGTGTAACAAAGAAAGCAGTGAGCCTAGGGAGGTTGTTGGAGTTCAGAAAATCCTGTTAAAAAAACACCAGTAAGCACATACTAAATATTAAGAGAGCAGCCCTTTCCCAGAACTTTCTCAAGACACGCCAGTTGAAACACAGTTGCTCGGCATGCGCCATAGATTATATCTGGGTAAGCAGGAGAGCAGAGCGGAAGGTGATCACCAGGTTTAGGGCACACTGACCAGACTGGGTTTCATAGCTATGATAGGATATCCAATAAACATGTCCTATAAATCGGATGTAAATGTTTGTCACAGGAGGTACAGAATCCCCTCCAAGAACAGTCCAGGAACAAAGTGCGCATGAAGGAAAGGGGCCTCCGCCTTTTCTCCTGGAGCCTCTCCATCCCCAAAGCATTGTTCCCCTCATTCTTTTTGACCATGTTCAGTGTTCATTCAGTTGTCCTAGCACACACAAAGGGAAGAAGGCAGAGTCTCTGTGGGAAGGGAGTGGTATTAGTGCGCCTGGCTGTGATTACCTCGAAGCTTAGACATCCGAGCATCACCATTCTCACTCTCAGTTATCCTCGGAAGAGCATCAGGAGGCACTGGGAAGTGGACACACACATCTAAGCACAAGGACAAACAGGCTGCCTTTTAGCCTGTTCCTGGGCCCAGGCGACCACCCCACCCCATCCCCAGAACCCATATGCTTGTAACAAGTGACTGTGCCTGTTCCTGCAGTTTATATATTTTTTGATTGAAAATATTTTCAGACTATATTCTTCATGGTCCCCCCCCAACTCCTCCCACCTCCCACCTCACCCAACTCTAAGATCTATCCCCCCCTTTCTTTAAAACAAACCGTTGGCAAGCAAACAAGAAAACAGAATGGAAAAAAAAGAAAAAGCACAAGAAACACACACGCTGGGCGTGGTGGTACCCACCTTTAATCCCAGCACTTGGGAGGCAGAGGCAGGCAGATTTCTGAGTTCGAGGGCAGCCTGGTCTACAGAGTGAGATCCAGGACAGCCAGGGCTACACAGAGAAACCCTGTCTCGAAAAAAAAAAAAACAAAAGAAACACAAGCACATACAGATACACAGAAACAAAGACTAGAAAACCACAAAATTGCCAGAAAACATAATATACAAGAAAAGAACAGTAAGACAAACAAAAATGCCCCAACAAAGCCTCCACCAAGACAGAAACCTACAAAAATACTAGCGAGTACGTTTTTTTATTAGACCCCAGTGGAGAAAACCAACCTTCCCAGGCCAGCTTAGATCAGCTGAAGAGCTTCTGTTAGGGGTGGGCAGGGAGATTGTGTTCAGCTCCTCCTCTCGGTGCTGAGACACCATCTTGCTTGGGCCTGTGCTGCCCTTGTTTGTCCCTGTTGTCTCTGAGGACGCTGTCATGTCTGCAGTGCCACCCATCCCCTGTGGCTCTCTCTGTCCTTCGGCCTCAACACCTCTTCTGCACCCTGAGCCCTGAGTGGGGGGCCGATGAAGACGCCATCATTTAGGACGGAATGTTCTGGAGTCACAGTGCTCAGCTGTGGATCTCCTGAGTAGTTCACCTCTACCACAAGAAGCGGCTTCCTTGAGGATGGCTAAGCCAGGCACTGAGCTGAGTCCCAACCCGGGTGGTCCTAGGGACCCAGCTAGACTGTCTTGGGTTGGGGTGTGAGAAGAACTCCCAGCAGTCAGCCAGGTGTCCCGACCCAGCAGGACCCAGTTATTCGAGGGGTCCAAGGGGGACCATGCCTGAAAGAGAGCCAGGCAAGAAAGAAGGAGCAAGACCAGGTAGAGGATCCTATCGAGGTCTCTTTATTGTGAGTAAGGTTACAGTATCTGAAGCAATAAGAAGGAGGAAGAAATTGGCCCATGCCTCAGGCTGGGGGCAGGGAACATCCTGTGGTTTATCGGGAAAGTTTGCAGTGCCATGATCTGATCCTGGCGTGCTGTCAGCTGTCAGGAAGGGAGGGGGCTCTGGCTTGTGAGTCAGTATCAGTTTCCAACAGCCAGGCATGCACACGCTTCTGTTTCAAAGGAGTGAAGCCACATAGCCTGCCCTGCCACCTAAACAGGAATTCTCTTTCCAGAATGAGGAGGGACAGGGAGCTGGGCAGTGTCCAGAGGTCAGCCTTACATGGTGTTCTTCAGAAGTTGCTGTCTGCCTTGTTTTTTGAGACTGGTATTCTCCCTGGGACCTGAACTTGCTGATTGGGCTAGTTGGCTGCCCACTGAGCTTCTGAGATGCCCCTACCTCTCTCTCCCCAGCACTGAGGGTCACATGACCCACACCTACCTCTCTCTCCCCAGCACTGAGGGTCACATGACCCAGCCTCCCAGCCCATCTTTTTTATGATGCTTGGGTCAAGCTTGGACCTCATGTTTGCATGACAAGCACTTTGTTGACTGAGCTCTCTCTCCCAGCCCCTTCATTTGCTACTTTAAGCCAATAATTATGCTCTCCCAGATGGTGCTGCAGGTGTAGGGAAAGAGCACCCTCCACCACGACACCTGTGCGCTCCAGCTGCTTTGCTGTGGCTCCCTCTTTGGGTGCTGATTAAGCTGTGTGCCCACCACAGCTGTGCTGACTGTTGTGCTAAGTGTTGTTGCCTGTCTGTCGCTCAGTAATTAAATCCAACCTGAGGACAGTCCTGTGGTAAGGCATAGACTGGGGAAGCTGGCCGTGGTAGTCAAGCTTCTCAGGAAGCCTGAGTTAGCAAACATCTAGCAGCACACAGCAGTGCTTAGCAGTAATAAATAAATGTCCATGTTGGCTGGAGAAAGAGTGGGCATTTCCCTCCATTGATGTGCGTGTGCAGGTTCTTAAAGGTACCCTTGTGTTTGGACTCTGGTGCCATTCAACCAAGGAGGCTTAGGCTGAGACGCCTCTATTAGAAATCCAGAGTCTTTTGTGGTTGGTTTGCTTGTTTGTTTTGTGTTGTGGGTGTTTTGTCTGTATGTGTCTGTGTACCATGTGTATGTCAAGTGCCCATAGAAGCCAGAGGTGGTGTTGGATCTCCTAGAACTGTAGTCACGGCTGGTTGTGAGCTGCCCTGTGGGTACTAGGAATTGAACCTGGGTACTCTGGAGGGCAGCCAGTGCTAACCACTGAGCCATCTCTCCAGCCCCAGTTCACAGTCCAGGAGGACTGATCATCGTGTGTTCTCTGCCAGGGCAAGAATTAAAAGGGGGAAAATGTGAAGCACAGCAGGTAACAGCAGGCAGATCGTATGCCCTGGAGCTAGGACAGTGGCTAAAGGAACAGCGGCTGCAGGAAGGTGTTTGCTGGGGGTGAGTGGGGGTCAGGAGCCATGTGGACAGCAGACACACAGGGAGAGGAGGGACTCAAAAGCCGGTGTTATCTCTGGGGCTGGGACTTCTAAAGCTCTGAAGAGTCACCCTCCCCTACTGTGGGTTGGTCAGTGTGAAGACAGACAGAGTGGCTGATTGGTCCACAACTGCTGTGTGATCTAGCCTTGAGCCTGCTGGTGGGAAACGCTACAGACTTGTGTTTTAATCAGGAGGGTGAGGAAGAAGCTGGCCCTCTTGAGCCAGCCCTTATGACTTAGCCATGGGCCCTCTGGCTAGTGCCTCGTCTCTCCCTGATGAAAGTGCTCAGAAGCAAGATGGAGGACGGAGCCTGAAGGCGAGCCGGCTGGGTATAAAGCATGGCACATTGGCTCTCACACTGTCAGTAGTCAGGGCAGCCATGCAGTAAGTAAGGCTCCTTCTTCAGAAAGCATCGCTTTAACTGTCAGGAGTAAGGCCACTTTGCGCAAGAGCAGAAGCCAGAATCCTGTGGAAGGATTCCAGAGTGATTCACACAAGAAACAATACTGACTTGGCTGTTGTCTGAAAATGCAGCCAAGGAAGGTTGGGATTTTGGGCTCAACAGTTTACTGACTTGGAGCAGAGTCAGTGTGCAAAGGTGAGTCTGGGGTGTCAGGAGGAGAAGAATAAATGTCAAGGACAGCAACCAAGTCACCAGCTGAGAGGACAACCAGGAAAGCACAGGAAGATTCTAGGGTGGAATTTCCAAAGGTGAGGTTGGTAGAGTCTGGAAGCCAGTCTGCCAGGCTCAGGGTGAGAGGGAGTGTTAGGTGGGTCGACAGCAGAGAGAGGTGAGGGCTGGTGCTCAGAACTCCTCAACGTTCTGGTCCCTGGATCAGGGCAGTCAGCTGGAAGGCCACTGGGATGCTGCCAGCTCGTTGCCAGCTCCGGCTCCTTGCTGGCTTCTCCTTTGCTTCCAGCTTCTTTCCTGTTCTCTCACTTGTGTTGGGTTTGGGGAGGAGTGTTGCTTTAAGGCAGTCTCATGATCCAGCCAGTTGGTGTCACATTACTGAAGAGCACTTCTCCCTGGAGTCATTTACACAGTCGAGAGTCCAGGTGTGAACTCTCTGCTTCACACTCCTGTGTTTTCTGTCTTGTGTGAGTCTAAACTTGTCTGCCAGAAGCCTGACTTGTGACTCCGTCCCTGTGTCTGTCTGACTGCTGTGTGTCTGTGTATCTGTTTAGCAAAGGACTTTGATCTGTATTTATTGAACAGCATATAAAGAATCACATGGGAAAGGAATGGGAGAAATCTTTAACCAGTTTTACAGGGATTGACTCACCAGCCCCAGCCAACCCTAAGTGACCCAGATAACCAGCACTGTTGCTTATCAGCCGATACCCACAGACCTAAGCTTGCTGGACTTAGCCAGATTTCCACTTCCTGGGTGGGATCTTCTGAGGGAGAGAGAAGCAGGCAAGAGGAGGACATTTGCCGGATGGATGAGAGGCACGATGCTGTGTGGAGGTGGAGAAGGATGACCTGCAGGAGCTCAGCAATGAAGGCTTGTCAGTGCTGCAGCAAGGACGCAGGCCAGGAGCGGAGCAGACGAGTGTGGGAAGACGGATGGACTCTGAGCTCAGACCAAAATGCCAGCTGCTCACCTGAAAGGACCCAGAGGCAGTGAGCCAGTGTTGGTGTGTTTGATCCAAATACCCACATTCTTTGTCCTAGTTAGGTTTTATGACTTAGCAAAGCAAGGGTCATCTGGGAAATGTCGCCATCAGATTGACTGTAGGAAAGATTATAGGACATTTTCTTGATAAGTGATTTATACAGGAGTGCCCTGACCAATGGGGACTAGTGATCTTCCATTCTATAAGAAAGCAGACTGAACAAGCCATGAGGAGCAAGCCAGTCAGCAGGAGCACCCATCCAAGGCCTCTGTATTGGCTCCTGCCCCGACTTCCCTCTGTGAAGGATGGTATGGGAGTCGGGAGGTTGGTTTCCCAGACAGTGTTTCTCTGTGCAGCCCTGGATGATGTAAGATGTAGTGAGTGCTTCCCTCCCCAGGTTGTTTGTGATTGTGCTCTTCATCACAGCAGTAAATAGAAAACTAACTTAGCCTCCGTGGTTGGGATTGGGTACCAGAGTGTATACTGAAACTACTGGCTGCAGTCAGAGGGAAAGTGCTTAGGGAAGGAGGCAGTCACTCCCAGGGCTAAACAGTCTCTTCTTTCTGTCAGCAGATGCTGCTGCGGCCTCCACCATGGTATCCGCTTCTGCCCCCTCCGTTTACAGTGTGCAAGCGCTCTCTCTCTTGGCAGAGGTAAAGAGTCACCTGACTTGTGGTTCCTTGTGGAAATGCTTACTGTCTTGAATCATTTTGAAGTTGTGTATTCATTCTGGATGCCACGTGGCTGCCCCCTTCTGCCTGAGTTCTGAAGTCCAGACCTTGTGTCAGCCAGCTTTCTGTTGCTGCAACAAAATACCTGAGAAACTCATTTTACAGGAAGGCTTAGGGTGTTAGAAGCCTCCACCCAGTTGGCTGGCTGTGTTGCTTAGCCTCGCGGTGGGGGTGGGGAGCATGCGGAGGCACACAGCGCTTGCCCTGTGGTGTTCAGGAAGGAAGGGCACACTGCCAGTGAGCTTCCTCCAGCCAGGCCTCTCTTAGGACTGCCGTGGGCTCCAGCATCAGAGTAGAACAGCGCTGGCTTGCAGCATGGCACTTCTGTTTGATACTTCAGGAGTCTTGTCTCTTTTCTTCTCTTTTCGGGGGATAGGGTGGAGGGAGGTGGTTCAAGACAGGGTCTCTGTATAGCCCTGGCTTTTGTAACTCACTCTCTAGAACAGGCTGGCTTCAAACTCATATAGATTCACCAGCCTCTGTTTCCCAAATGCTGGGATTAAAGGCTTGTGCCACCATTGCCTGGTATCTCTTGTTTTCTCCTTTTTTTTTTTTTAAAAAAAAAAATATATATATATATATATATATATATATATATATATATATATATATATATATATATATAATTGATTTGTTTGTTTGTTTTTATGTTCATTGATATCTTGCCTGCCTGCATGTATTAGGGTATTGGATCCCCTGTAACTAGAATTACAGTTATAACCGTAAATGTAGTTGCTGGGAATCGAAACTGGAACCTCTGGAAGAGCAGCCAGTGTTCCTAACCACAGAGCCATCTTTCCAGCCCTGTGTCTTCTTTTCGGTTTTTTCTTTGTTTATGTTTGTTTGTTTGTTTGTTTGTTTGTTTTCGAGGCAGGGTTTCTCTGTATAGCTCTGGCTGTCCTGGAACTCACTTTGTAGACCAGGCTGGCCTCAAACTCAAAAATCCACCTGCCTCTGCCTCCCTGAGTGCTGGGATTAAAGGCGTGCATCGCCACACCCGGCGTGTCTTGTTTTCATAAAGAAATTCTGCCTCGTTTCTTTTAGGTTCTAGCTTCTCTCTTGGACATGGTTTACCGCAGCGATGAGAAAGAGAAGGCGGTGCCGCTGATCTCCCGCTTGCTGTACTACGTGTTTCCTTACCTGCGCAATCACAGGTGACAGGCGCCTACATCACACCCACATGCAGAAATGTGTCCTTTGAGACGTTTCCCTTGACCCCGTCCCTCCTCTCTTCCCTTAGTGCGTACAATGCTCCCAGCTTCCGAGCCGGTGCCCAGCTACTGAGCGCCCTGAGTGGCTATGCCTACACCAAGCGGGCGTGGAAGAAGGAAGTGCTGGAGCTGTTCCTGGACCCTGCTTTCTTTCAGATGGATACTTCCTGTGTTCAGTAAGAAATTCTGTTTCCCTAAACATGTGCTCTCTTTAATCCCAGGTCTCAGGAAGCAGAGGCAGGCAGATCTCTGAGATCCAGGACAGCCTGGTCTACAGAGTGAGTTCTAGGCCAGTCTGGTCTATAGAGAGAGTTCTAGGACCACTAGAGCTACACATAACAAAACAAAAAAGGAAACAAAACCCCATGTGCTCAGTCTCCCATTGTTGGTGCATGACTCTCAGAGCTGAAATGAAAGTGGACCATAGTGTCACCTCAGCCCCTTGGATGTCTCTGTCATGGTGCTCATGTTAGTCAGTGTTTGCTGAAAAGACATTATGTCCTTCAAAATACAGAGGGAACCTTTTATCAAAAGAGGCACTGCTCTGGATTAAGAGAGCCTGCCATTGGTAAAGAGTGAGATGAAAGGTTCAGGAGCCTTTCATCTTCCTCATGAAAGACTCGACCCCTGTTGAGATCAGAGCCCAGATTGGCTCTGGCAGTATGTCTGCCTGGCTGCCTGGCTCATGCACTCCACCACAGTAGTGGGCATGGGACATGAAGACCCCAGGAGGACAGGACACTGAGCAAGCCATTCCTGTGCCTTTTCCTCAGCCCATGCTTCCTGGGGTCCATGTATATGCATGCTTTTGGGTGAGTGTGATTATATGAGTGTGTGCACGTGTGCATGCGTGTGTGTGTGTGTGTGTGTGTGTGTGTGTGTGTGTGTGTGTGTGTGCGTGCAGATACACATGCCACAGTGGACATGTGGAGATTGGAGGACAACCTGTGAGAGTCTGCAGACTCCGGGATGGAGTTCAGATCCAAGAATACTGAGCACACAGTATTAGTGCTCTCGCCCTGTTCTGCATTGTTTCCTTTATGGAGAGCTGGAGAAGTTTGTTTCATTCCGTAGGTTAGGGTTATGAGAAAAGCCTTGGCTTGGCCAGCTTCTCAAATTAAAATCATGAGTGTGTCACCACTGGAGAGACAGTGGGACCCGAGAGAGTGGAGCTGTTAGCTCATGCAGAGCCAGCTTGACGAAGAGCATCATGGCTTATACTCTGATGGTTAAGGAAAGCCACCTAAGTGAGTGTTCTCGTGAGTTCAAGCTGTATACAACCCCCAGGAAAGCCTCACATGGAAAGGACATGCTCTTCCACAGAGGCATGCGTGTAAAGGCAGGAAACATTCAACTGAATAACATCAGCAGCAAGCAATAGTGAATAGTCTGCAGCGGTAAGCTCGGCTCCCCCTGAGGACTGAGAACACACTGTAAGGACGGACAACTTTGTGTTTGAGAAAACTGAGGTCATGAGACTCCTGTGTTGTCTTCTTGGAGGAGCCACAAGCACGCAGCTCCCATACCATGTTCTGACAAATGTAGGTGACAGATTCCAGAGAGCAGGTTTCTTTTTTTTTTTTTTTTTTTTTTCAATTTTTTACAGAT
>LR754869.1:10968-22633 GCA_902729485.2 Mus minutoides
AGTCTTCTTTCTGCCAACTTATACAGACTAGTTCTGACTCACATCAGAGTAAAGATAACAGACACTGTTTTCCTTGATACCTTCAGTGTTCTCTTCTTCACTCTTTCTGTAAGGGAATGACTGGTTTCCATGGAGGCTTACACAGCTGTCAAGAAAAAGGCATTGAGATTCATTCATTCATTCATTCATTCATTCATTCTTATATTCAATCAACAATTTTTTCACTCCTTCTATGTAAGAGTCCAGCTACTGTTCTAATCCTAGACATAAGGCAGTGAAGAAAACACTAAAACCACAAGAGCAGGGACAAGAAAACCATGGCTCTCTGAATGCAGAGAATCAAGATGAGATGATGGTATCAGGTAAGTGTTTCAGAAACACGGGGAGGGACAGGAGGGTGAACATAAGGAAAGCCTAGGGTATTTGTCAAAGATGGCCAGGAAGACTCACTCTGATGCTTAAGCAGAGAGTTGAAGGAGAGAGGGAGAGAGGGGGGAGAGAGAGGACAAGTGGAAGAAGAGGAGTTCCAGTGAGTGGAAGAGGTGGAAGTGTTTAAAAGTATAGATTTGGGAATAGCATGCATACTCGTGTGTGTCCTATATAAGTTTGTGTAAGAGAATGTGAGAATGTATAAGTGAAAAGGTATATGGATGTGCCTGTGTAAGTGTGTTTTGTTGAGTGTGTACAGGTGTCTAGTGAATATCCTGAAGACATAGTGCATCTGAGTGTGTGTTAGGGGTTGTATGTGTGAGAGTGTATGTGGTGTGTCTGTTGGAAGTGTGTGTGTATGTGTATGGGTGGGCCTGTTAGTGTGTGTGAGTGTGAGAATGGTGACATGTGACTGGGTGTTTGGGACTGAGTGCAAGTGTGTGTCAGCATGTGAGTGACAATGAGCATGTTGAAGTGTTAGTGTGTGCTGATATGTGTGTGTGTTCATGAGAGCATATTGATAAGTGTTAGTGAGTTTGGGTGTATGTATGTATGTGTATGCATGTGATAGTGCATGTGTATGAGTGAGTGTGCTTGTGTGTGTGGAAGATAGGCTTCTGCAGACCTTCATCTTTCACGTAGCTCAGTCCAGGACAGCTAAAGGCCCTGATGTCAGGATCAGTTATAAGCTTAGTCATGCCTACATCCTTCTGCTTCTGACTAGAGTCAGAAGCCCCATCTCCAGGACCTTTCCCAGTCTCCTACAGTGGGGAAACACAGTCTCCTACCGGTACCCTTCCCACCAAGCCACAAACTTGCTGGGAACTTCAACTCTTAAGCCTCTGATTTTTTTCTCCCAAAGATTTACCTCTTCTTTAATCCCAATGCTTTTTGAATCTCCAAATACAAGAATGGATTTTTTTTCTTTACAGTGAGAAATTTTTTTCTTGATACTTTCTTTAAAAACTTATCTGTCACTTAATAAAATACATGGGAAAAGAGAAGACATGACTGTCAAAGAATATCTAGGGATGAAAACCACATCAAGGAATATTTTTACCTTAACTTCCCAATACAAGATTGAAAAGNTGGGAACAGTAGGCATCACTTGTGTTTGGCATTACTGCCAACGGTGCCCTCGCTTTTCTAATATCTAGACCCTTTCAACAGATGCCAAGTAACCATAAAAAGCCATAAAAAGCAATAAAATTATATAGTAACAAGACATTGTTAGTTTCTTTTCCGGTTTCTCTTATTCTTGTGCACCTGCACAGCTGGATATTTTAAAGAGACACTTGTAGGTTCTCTCTCCTTTCTTCCCTATCCCCACCTCCTCCTCTTCTGAGGGTAACTACAACCTTTATTTTCTTCTAAGGTAGCTTCTTCTAATATTTCCTTCTCTAGGATAATTTCAGAAAAAGCCTGTAATTAGCTACAAAGTTTTGCTCTACTGCCTGTTGGAAATAAATAATTCGGCTGCTATGTTTATGTCTTCCATGGAGACTAAGCCTTGGTGCTTTGAGAAATTTTCTTCAATTATATTTATAGTTGAAGTACTATCATTGGCTTCATATCATGGCCTTACACTCATGACTATATCTGTAACCAACTGCATAAAATGCTCTCCATCAGATGGAGGCAAAGATTTAAAATATGCTTGTAACTATCGTTGGTCATTTTATGATCATCCATCTGTTCATAAATGTTTGACCCCTTCCACAGGTAATTGATGTTAGTAGGCTCATATTTAAGAGCGTTTGTATAGGAGAAAATAGCCTGCTTAATATCATCTTGTTCCAGAGACATTTCTGCCAACCTAATCAATTCTTCTGTGTCACTGGAATTTAAGTGTGCAGCAATCAACTAATACTGCAAAGATATCTCTATGCCACTTTGGTCCTCATACTCCATGGCAAGTGTAGAGAAAAGCCAAAGGAGCTTGTCTTATAATTTGCATGCACATCAATATTGACTCTTCTTGTTCTCTTACAGCAAAGCTATTGGCTTCACCCTTGAGACCTTTCAGGACACTGGGGAGTTTATCTCAGAGAAGCCTCTTCTCTTTCATCATTTTTGTTTGTTTGTTTTAGGGCTGAGAACCATTTCTGACACAAATATGTCACCTGCAGTGTTTCCTCAGGTGTTTCCTCCTCATCCTCCTCATCCTCCTTGTCCCATCCTCATCCTCCTCTTTTCCTTCCTCTTCTACCTCTTCTCCCTCTTCTTCCTCTTCCTCTATCCCTTCCCCTCCCTCCTCCTCCTCCTCCTCCTCCTCCTCCTCCTCCTGTCTTGTTCCAAGCATGGAAACAAAGATTTTGTGAACTGACTTACTTCTCTGATGTTTCTCCTCTATTGGCATCTTTGTCCCGGGAGTTAGCAGAGTCATTTCCTGTTGGTATGGGACTTTAGAATCATTACTTTTTCTTTGAGAAATGATTTTCCCTTTTCCCCAAGAATTTTCTTTTCTTGGATATTTCTCTCCTCTCATTGCCCTTTGATCTCTTGAAAGGAGATTTTCCTTTCTGGGTAGTCTGTCTGCTGAGCCGAAGCAGGGGAAAGCAGCAACATCTTCTCCCACTTCTTCCAACTCACCACCAGGAATACTCCCTGTATGGTCACCTCTAAAGGATGATGTAAAATCCATTAGCCCATCTACCTGGTTTGGAGCATGGGAGTCTTCTGACCTTCTTGGTACATTCTTCTCTTCCCTTCAAGGACACCACTCACCTCATTACACAGATATACACTTTTTAAAAATAATTTTTTGAGAATTTCATACTATATTTACATCATTTCTCAATCCCTCTACTTATTCCATCTCAAATTTATTGCATTTAAGTAGATATAAGTAATATGTCTCCCTATGGCCTAGTTAAACATCCATCGTGTTACTTACACCTCTTTCTTCCCTCTCTCTTTGCCCTTCCATCCCTATTCCCACTTAAATAACACCCCTCATTTTCCCATGTTCCCCTTCATAGCACCTGTGTCCTACTATCCCCATTATAGAGATGCTTCCCCTCTTTACTCCTATAATTCCTTGTTACATTTTTGTTTTATGTGGTTCTTCTGCATTATATACTATTTCTAAGAAGCCAGAGCCAGAGTCCACAAAGAAGAGAGATGTGGTATTTATCTGAATCTGGGTGACCTTGTATAACATTTTCTAGTTCCATTGTTTACCTGAAAATTTCATGATTTTATTTTCCTTTACAGTTGAATAGAATTTCATTGTGTATGTGTGTGTAGCATGCTTTCATAATCTACTAATCAGTTGAAAGACATTTTGGTTGTTTCCATTTCCTAGCTATTGTGACTAGAGCGGCAATAATCATGGCCGAGCAAGTGTGGATGGGGAAGAATGTTGAGTCCTTTGGGCATCTGCCAAGGAATGTTATAGCTGTGTCATACTGTATATCTATTCTTAGTTTTAGAGTATTCTCCATAGAGGCTGAGCTGTGTACTTGCATCTATCTGTGAACATACTAAAACCTATTGGACTATATACTTCAGTTGAATAAACTATGTAATGAATTGCATATCAGGAAACTGAAGACAGTGTCCAGTCGCTTACTCCCTTCCTATTCTTGTCTGAATGCTAGCCATGACCTGATAGTTGTTGGGATAGAAATGTCCCTAAATATTCAGCTAAGTGAACCAGGAATGTGCTGAGAGGAGTTCTGGTGTTCTTAGACAATGGGTTTTGGAGTTCTGACTCAAGTACAAGCTGCAAACAAATAGGTAACCATAGAATTTGACTTTCCAGTCCAGACAAAGTATAGAAAAGTTTTTTCCTGTGTTCTTCTAGAACAGAGGAGACATGGAGTTTGGTTAAATCTCGTAGGCCTTTTAGTATAGAATAGTAATCTTCAGAGAGTGATGAGATAACACTGATGACACTTTCCCCCTCTTCTTCCATTTTCCATTTGTTGCTTTTGAACTATTGTATTTACAAGGAAGGAGGAGCTAACGGAAGACAGTTTGTGATGTCATCACTTGAATCTGGGTTTCGTGTTCCATCCAACTCAGCAGTGTTTCATTGTGTACCTACTTCTGGTTGAGAGAGACCTATGGCCACTTAACTAGAGTTGTGCTCTTGTAACCATTTATCTGTGCATTAGGAATTAGCATGGTTTCTTTAAAGTCATTAAGTTGTTTTCTGCTTAATAACTGTAGGCAAGAATGGGACATAATGTGATGTGTTCATACTTGTATACACTGGTGCAATATAATAAAATCAAGGTAACAGATTTCCTTGTTTCTGGGTTGGTAGCCTTTAAATCACACCCATCTGACTCTTCGTAAGCGCTTCATACGTATACAGTTGGCTATACGTATACAGTTGGCTATTGTGAGCCTTCACAGTAGAGCTTTGTGATTCCTTTCTTCCATCCAACTGTGTTTGCCACTCTGTATTGACCTCCCTCTAAGTCTCCTCTCTTCTCCCTTCCTAGCCTTTACTTATGACTATTCTAGCTTCTTTTACTATGAAATTCTTTTGTTGTTGTTATTGTTGTTCTACATATCAGAAAATGCCATGGTATTTGACTATCTGTGCCTGGTTTAAACAATGCCCCAGTAACCTCTATTTTGTTATAAATGATGAGGCCATTTTGTTTTGTTTTGTTTTGTTTTTGTGGCTGAATAATGACCAACTGTCTATATAATCATATTTTCCTTTTCTTTTATACATTAATGAACATGTGGGCAGACTCTGCATCTCAGCTCTTCTAGATAGGAAAATTAGCAAATCATCACTAATTATCAGTACAAACTAGTAATGCAATATACTACCTATCATATGGGTTTTTTGTGTGTATATGTATGTCTGTGTGAAATTTAACTAGTGGCAGGCTCTTTATAGTAAATAAAAGCTCTGTATACTGACATGGTATCTTAAAAAAAAAACTGAGGATGGTGGCCCATGCTTTTAATTCCAGCACTTAGGAGGCAGAAGCAGGTGGATCTCTGTGAGTTCAAGACCAGCCTGGTCTATGCTGAGAGATCCTGTTGCAAAACCAACAAATAACCACACACAACAAGGAGGTAATATGATGGAAAGAAAAGCATTACCCCGTGTATGATAAATAAATAATTCTTCTAAGTCAAATATACACTTAAGAAACTATAAAAATTAAAAAAATAGGTAAAAGTTAAGGATTAAATTACTTAATTGTTAAAAAGTTGGAGGTTCTTAGTAAAAAAATGTTGCAAATGAGCAAACACTATTTTTCTATTAATATTTTATGAATTGTATTTTGAAGGTTTTTGTAAGGTTTTATCTGTCTATTTACTAAGTAGTGTGAATGTAAACTAACCACATGGACAACCATGAGTAGAACCGAGAAGAGAGTGCCTGGGCTTGGAGTAGCACTTTCTGTGTAGATACAAGTGAAAGGCTGAGTGCAGATGGAGTTCTAACACCAGAGGGGGAAGAAGAGCATAGAATGAAGTAATGAAGGCTGCAAAGAAGATTGGGTAGAGACTGCTGAAGATTCTGCCAGCTTCCTGAGGGTGATCGTGAGTGGGTAGGACTCCGTTTTGCCATGATAAGGAAATGAACTGCAGCAGGCTGGTGTTGGGGATGGATGGGATGGTTACTCAAGTGCTGCAGTGGGACAGGAGGCTGTGACACAGTTTATGTAGTTTATGTAGTGCAGCTGGAGCAAACACAAGTGCCATCCGCCATCATCCAAGGTTTAGTCTGTGACATAAACACATTAGAAGTAAAGTAGTATCAACGCCATGGACAGCTTCTTCCTAGATAAGCTGTTCTCAATCTGTGGGTCTTGACCCCTTTGGGAGTTGAATACCAGATACCTTGTATATCATATATTTATATTATGATTCCTAACAGTTGGGAAATTATAATTATGAAGTAGCAATGAGATGGTTGGGGATCACCACAACATGAGGAACTATATTAAAGGGTCAAAGTATTAGGAAGGTTGAGAACCACTGTCCTAGATGGAACTAGTTCCTACTCAAAGGCAGCCCAGCCTCCTTCCTTCTACACACACTGACATGGTAGTGGGGGTAGGGAAGGAGGCTGTTGGTCCATATCTGGGTGTGGCTCGTGGCCACTAACAATTATGACCACTTTTTGCTTGTCATAGTGGTGAGCTGGCTCTCACCCTGGCTGTAGACATCTGATAATGGAAGGATTAAGACCCAAGTTGTAGGTAAGTCCTATCTTACAGCTCCTGCCAGGACCCTCAGAGAGTTTCCTGGAAAGCCTGAGCTCTGTTGCTATTGGGAACCAGCTCTTTTCTAAATAACAATGAGGAAGAGGCTCAGGCTCAGTGGAAAAAAGGGATGACTGAAGGATTCTTCAAAGTCTCATCTGGAAACTATTTTTGTGTTTCCATGAACATAATACACCAGGATTGTGTGAGTGTGTGTGTGTAGTGTATATATGATATATAGTGTATATACTTTGTGTATATGTGCATACATGTAAACACACATATATATAAAAAATCAGGAGGTTTCTCTGAAGAGAATTAGTTAATATCCTCTGTCATCCCTTGTCTTTGATTTTTAAGAAAACAAACCATTCTGGATTATTATTATTATTATTATTATTAATTGAAACATGGTCTTTCTGTGTAGTTCTGGATGTTCTGGAACTCTTGTGCAGACTAGAATGGCCTCAAACTCACAGAGATCCTCCTGCCTTAACCCTCTTGAATGCTGGAATTAATGCCATTTTTTGCTATGCCTGGCCCCACTAGATAATTTCATAAGCTATCTAAAAACTATATTATTTACCTTTTATATCATATGTTACACTTGTATGACCTAGGGAAAATATACATATATAATATTTTAAGTACATATAAAATAGTTCTAATTAGTGTTAGGTTAGTGACTATATTTCTACAATTCAGAGATGACAAAAATCCTTTCTGCTGTTTTTAAGCTAAGTTACACAGAGCCAATAATAAAGAATTTGAGTAGTCAACTGTCAAAAAAATTGAAATAAAGCAAAGGCCTTAGATGGGCAGAAACATTCAGGATGCCATCGCTATGAGAGTGGATGTTATTGAAGTGGCGGTGTTAAGTGCATAAAGTCATGGGGCCTGCATATTTTCTAGATGCTTCTCAGAGAACTCTAAAGTACAGAGCAGTTAATTGATGTGTTAAGGACACACAGCCAGTTAGTAGTAAATACTGGATGTACACTTACTTCATGTAACTCAAAGTCCATTGCTTTTATCCAATGGACTTTTTTTTTTTTTAGTCTCCTGTGACTAGATATAGGTTTGGTGACATCAGGTACTCTAAAGCTACACAGAGCAGGACCAGAATAGTAAGGGTGGAAAGATTATAAGAGTAAAGGTTGAAAAACAAAACACAAAACAAAAAAGCCTAGGACTTACAATTAAAACAATAATTCTGAAGGCATTAGTATCATCCTCCTCAGGCATTCTGTTAGTGCCAGAAGGGTGGTCTGGGCCCTTATTGGTATTCAGCTCAGGTCATGGGATAACAATACAGCTTTAATTTGGATCTGGTGTCACAGCCTGTCATCCCAGTTACTCAGGAACTAAGGCAGGAGGGTTGCAAATTCAAGGCCTGCCTGACCACAGAATGAGTTTAAGGCCAGCCTGGGAAACTTGCAGGACCTCATCTGTAAACAAGCAGGAAAGAAGAGAGGATAGAGATATAGTTTAGTGTTTGAGCATTTGACCAACATTTGTAGGACCCTATCTTTATTTAAGCAAAAGCTTTAGGGGATGGTAAGATGAGTAGGGGAATAGGGGAATTGTTTCCAAGCCTAGCAACATGAAAGAAGAAAAACCAGCTTCTTCAAGAAGTTCTCTGACTTGCACACACACACACACACACACACACACACACACACACACACACTCCCCACCACAAAATAAAAGGTCCAATTAAAAACCTTCTGTGGCAGGAGATTTTAGTCTACTGTTGAATAATTATATTGCTTTTCTAGTAATCAGGGAAGAAGATGGAAATTGTTCCTCGTGTACAATAGACAAGGACGACAAGGAACCCAGATAACAGGCAGAACTGGTTGTAAAAAGATTAGAAGCATGTGAACCTCACCAAACAGCAGGAGCAGATAACACACATCTGCAAGTGGCAAAGGTGTGAGCTGGGGACTGGTGACCCTTGCAGCCTGCACAGTTAAGGGTGAGGCAGAGTAAGGATTGAGTCCCAAGGGTCAACTGTCTAATGTGTTCTGGTTAGAAACAAAAGCAAAACGTTTTCTAAACAGTGTTCTTCTGAACGACTGGTGTTTCATTTTATTTTATGTTGTAAGCTTCTGGATACTAGGGGTATGAGAGAGCACCCTGTAAGGGCCTGTGTGTCATAGAACTTCAGGGAAGTTCTAAAGAAGAAAGAGATATGGAGTAGTTCCTTCAAGCAGGAACCATAGTTAATCCATTGAATCTACATGTCTGCATGCTCTTATGTCCATTGTATAGATTCTTGGAAGGGTGGGTGGTTTCAGATAAGGGTTCTTACTGGTGCCTGGATTTTGATCTGGTCACTTCTGGTGCTTTTCCATTTCTCATATTCCACAAATCTGGATCGTGGAAAGGGCTTCACCATTCATTGTCTGCTTTGTCAAGGTTGGTCTGAAGAAGAAGTTTCTAGAGAGGAGGCTATTTGGCATGCATGCTTGAACTTATAGGAAATGACATGCTATACCGTTTCTAAGGAAGTTAGTGACAATGTGGGAGGAGGTCGCTTGATGTATCTTTAAACTGTAGATAGCAATGGTCCCCTCATTTTGGCATTCAAGACTCTCATCAGTCAGCTTTTGCTCATGTGTTTAAGCAATGTGCATGAGGAATTATAGCTTATCTATAGAAAACCATTTATGATCTGTAAAACTACATTCTGGGAAGTGATCAGAGTTTTCTTCCTTATTACATTTAACCTTTACAAAACTTAATATACCCCTATTTTATGGAGGTAAAATAAGAATGCAAAGGAAGGGAATCCAACCATATAGCTGTTAGGAGAGGGATTTGAACTTCTGTCCCTCTGACATGGGACTGTACATTGTCTTTCTGGAAAGTGTGCTTTTCTGCAGCTGTTTAGAGGGATTAAATTTCTCCTGATCATTACCATGCTTATTGACACCATCAGAGACTTTAGTCACAGCTACTCAGATTGTAGGTGAAGAGCAACGGTGTCAGTAAACAAATGGCCAAGAAGTTAAGGTTGCTGTATGGCAGTGGTGATCATTTCATTCATTGATTACTTGCTGGAGGTTGACTGTCATAGATGAGAACTCTACATATTTTGTGCACTTATTGGGTTCACGAAAAATTTGCTATTGCAAGTTTGTTCCAAATATTTCACGAAACTAAAAATGTGACGTGTTGTTTATCTAAAATTAAAATATAATTGCTCAGTAAGGTCCCTCTGACCCCCACCCCCCAACATTACAGGCTATCGCCGTTCTCTTGGTTATCCTCCAGTTGCTGAAGATGCCCCACTTGAGGCATAAAACAGAGAAATCAAGCTGGAGGCTTCATTCAGACTGACTAGATTCTATAATGCTGGAAGGTGCTATGCCTGCCACCAGAGGCTAAGGAGAATCACTAGTCTTACCCAGCTGTGAACAACAACGATCAGCCTGGAGAGCCCTGCTCACTGGTGCAGTGATGGTAAGAATATCATTGGAGCAACCAATTCTTTTCTGATTGGATTCAAGGCTCACTCTACAAGTTGAAACTCATTCCTTGCACCGTTTGGGGGAATCAAGAACTTGTGGCTAAACAGATTATAGGCCCTAGAGGAGAATCTACTACTATTACTAAGCTATTAGCAATCGACATCTACTAAACCATTTCTTGATGACTTAGGATTATACTCATAGATTACTACCTCTGACAACCCTTATACAGCAGGGCAGTTGAGCATATGAAATCATAGCACTTATCATACCATATATAAGACTTGAGGAAGCTCAGGCCAGGCAAAATTCCATCATGGAGAGTGGAGGTGGGCACAAAGTCCATGCCAAACTCCTTAGTGCTATTGGCAATTGCTAGCTTGAAAGGTGCTAAAATGGCCACAGAGCTAGAAGCAAGAGTCTGTGATGTCTAGGTCCTTGTGCTCAGTAGATGGACATATTTCCTTTGGAAGCAGGAGGCCTGGGAAAAAGATCTGGGCAAACTCTAAGCCACATGTCTAACCGATGCAGTGAGTATCAGGAGCCCAATCACTTCCATTGAACCCAGGCTTCTCATCTGTAATGTTAAAATATTGGTAGATATAGCTTGAAGTTTTTTCTACTCCTACAGGTAACTCTTTCTATAAGGAAAGAGGATTTCTCAATTAAGATTCAGTAATTGTATATTGGGTTCTCAAAAGACTGGTTCTTTTTGCATATAGAATCTCACTTTCCATGTGTCACTAAATTTATTTACTTTATGATAATGGTGGTGGTAGTGGTGGTATATGTGTGTGTGTACATGTGCACCTATATGTAAATGTACCACAGTATGCATATGGAGGTCAGAGGACATATTTTTTTAAGTTTTCTCCTTCCCCTGTTGGCCCAGAGAGTTGAACTTAGGTTGTCATGCTTGCCTGGCAAGTACTTTAACCACGATTCATCTCTGTCATCCACCAGTACCGTGTGTAATGCCATTTTCTCCATTGGCGATGGGTCTACTTCTCAGTCTTCTGTGTTTGTGTCTACGTACATTCCACATTGAGTTCATTACTGTAAATTTATAGTAAAGCTGGGAGTCAAGCAGTAGAAGACTTCAACTCCTCTTCAGTTTTGATAGCAAGTTCCACATTTTTATAGATAAATGTGGAAATATTGGAGAGTGTTTTTTATACTTTGAATACTCATATATATCCTCAAAGCGTCCATTCACTTTCTATAGTAATGTGCACTAGTTGCTACCAAGCCTGAAGGAGTCTAAAGAGTCTTATAAGTCCTTCTTTTCATATTGTCTTGCAGAGGGACCCATAACTCATATCATTCCATGTCCATGAAGTGGCCTTCTCTCTGAGGTTACATTTATGGGTTCCCAGCACCATGGGGACAGGTAGGAGGAATTACAGAACAGCTCTGCTTTTGAGACTGTCAAGTGACCTTGCTTTCACATTGTTTCTTGATTCCTGAGAGTCTGTCTCCTCCCTTCGGTGGCTTTAGAAGTGGGGTGAGCAGGTGGCATTTTAAGTGGCAACAAACTATATTTAAGTCTTTGTAGCTTCCTGAAAAGTACAGTCA
>LR754871.1:0-13668 GCA_902729485.2 Mus minutoides
TATATATTAGATATCAGTCCCCTATCTGATTTAGGATTGGTAAAGATCCTTTCCCAATCGGTTGGTGGCCCTTTTGTCTTGTTGACAGTATCTTTTGTCTTACAGAAGCTTTGCAACTTAATGAGGTCCCATTTGTCAATTCTTGATCTTACAGCACAAGCCTTTGCTGTTTTGTTCAGGAATTTTTCCCCAGTGCCCAGTGTATTTCTTTAAGTGAGTCATTCATGTCCTTCTTCATGTCTTCTACTAGCATCATGATATATGATTTTAAATCCGAGTCTTGTTTTCCGGGTGTGTTGGGGTATCCAGGACTGGCTGAAGTGGGAGTGCTGGGTTCTGAAGAAGGTGAGTGGTCTTGGTTTCTGTTATTAAGATTCTTTCATCTGCCTTTCGCCATCAGGTAATCTCTGGAGTTGGTTGTTATAGTTGTCTCTGATTGGATCTTGTTCCTCCTGTGATTCTGTTGGTCTCTGTCTGCAGACCTGGGAGCCCAGCTCTCTCCTGACTATCAGTGGTTAGAGTAGTCTCAGCAGGCAAGCTCTCTTTTTGCAGGGAAGGTGCATGGAATTTTGATGTTCAGACCTGCCTCTTAGGTAGTGTTGAAGACCCTATAAAGGGCCTGTCCTAAAAGATGTGTTGCCTTTGCAGTCTGCACACTCACCTGCACAGACTGGTCTCTGTGGGACCCTTTGTAGTCCCTGAGCTGAACTGAACAGACTGGTTTCTGAGCGACCTGCGTGCAATATGGCTCTCACACCAGTTCGGGCAGGGAAAGCCCTCCCCCAGGCAGAGGGAGAACTCTCCTTAGGAGGGGAGGGAACCTGGATGTCTAGAGCCCCAGGCTGTTTCTGTCGCAAAGGTGCACTGTTCAGCTGTTTGCTCTCTCACCCTTTGTAGTCTCTGAGCTGATCTGCGCTGACAGGGTCTGGGCGACCCTTTGTGGTCTGGGAACTGACCTGCACCTACCTGCTATGCGCCTGCGAGACCTGGGCGCAATATCTTGTCTGTTCTTTCTTAAATTCCATGTCACTTCTAGTCAGGTTTCTAGGGCCCAAACCATTCAAACATGGGAGGTGGAGATAAAAGTTTTCAATCTTTCAAGCCCTCCTAGAGCCACTACATGTGATTCTAGATGTGACGTTGGGTCTCGCAGGGTTCCTTGCCTATTTTGAAGCTGTTCCTGGCTATTTCTACTCTCCTGGAAACTTTTATTTCATTTTTTTGTTATTTAGTCTTTGTTAGAATACTTTTCTTTATCTACTAAGATTATTTTATGAATGTTTTCCTCTTCTCCCAATGTGATCAAATATACTGAACACTTTTTCAAAATATAACCCAACTGTGCCTTCATTTTGTATCATACTTTTTCTCCACTGCGGGATTTGACTTTTTTGATAATTCATTCTCTAAGTACTTTTTGTTTTTTGCTGTTTTCAGAAATGGTGTTAATCTCTAAAATTAATTAGCACAACAAAACAATTTAGAAGTATCTTTCCTGTAACATTACATTAGTCTGTGACTGATGACTGTTAGTCTGTCTTAAACAGGCCTATAATTCACAAACAAAACTATCCTGGATTGGATGCATCCTCATGAGGAAGATGTGATTATATAGTATTAATGTCTTTGATTGCTATGCAACTACTAAAGTGTTTTTCCTCTACTCATGTTTTATATATTGTGGCTCTCATGAAATATATCCATTACATTTTTTCCAACTTTGATGGTATATTAGAATCTGTAGCAATATCTCCATGTTTGTTACTGAAATCAGTTATTCTTGATCTACTTAGCTTGGTGCTTTCTGTGTTATTATAAGTTTGGAAGAACAAACACTTGCTTTAAATAATTTCCTCTACTGTTTTTCTCCTTCTTCCATTACTGTCTCTCATTTGTTTTTATCCCATACTCAGGTGTTACTGCTTACTTATTAAAAAAAAACAAAAAGAAGAATAGCAAGCTTGTCAGGGAATCTCTGCATGAGGGAGTCTTCCCTTGCTTGCTTACCCCATATTCCCAAGCCAACAAAACACAGAACAGACCAGCCAGATGGGCTCGACCATCTGAGATTGGTGAGCAGAGAACACTACAGGCTACCATGGTCCAGAAGTAAACTGCAGTATCCCGAGTCATACAGCAGAGGGAGACAAAGGAGCAGCAAGTTCTGGATCAATAACCAAGATCTTCAGGGGCTCCAGCTTTCTTATTTTTGATATTTATCAAGTTGGAAGGAACCTATAGCTTTTCTTTCCTGTGAAATTAAAGGCATAAGCCCTCTCTCATTGCAACACCTTTTCTGTTTCCATCCTGATATTAGAACATCCTTAAAATAAACAGGCTGTTTTAGTTTAGCAGTTTTTCCCTCCTGCACAATTCAAAGTCTTTCAGCAGACATAGTTTTTATTCATTAGCATTTTAAAAATTAAGGTTAATAAAGCCATATGTGAGCTATCTCTGGGGGTAGGGTGTCTTTGTTGCCCCATTTTCTCTGTTAAGAATCTATTTAAAATACTATTAACTGTCTCAACACTTGCTAGTCAGGTAGAATTATT
This sequence comes from Mus minutoides, assembly GCA_902729485.2. NCBI lineage: Eukaryota > Metazoa > Chordata > Mammalia > Rodentia > Muridae > Mus > Mus minutoides. Next base: position 2,553 of record LR754871.1, read on the forward strand.
TGATATGGCTATAACATGTTTGATATTATAATATGTAAAAAACTGTTTGTTATTATTAAATACATATGTCAGGACATTTTACACATATTTGTATGGATATTCACATAATGGTTATAACTTCTAAGAAGTGAGATATTACAGAGTCAGCCTTTGTGGATACTAGCGCTTTTGCCCATTAAAATCCTGAATACATGTCTAGTGTATGATGCACATATCATACTTTACCAAACACTATAAAATCAAACATATTCACCTGCCATGTTTAATTTTGGGGCATATTTTAGTGATACTTCCAGTAGGAAATCCAGTTTTGTTTTATATATATATATATATATATATATATATATATATATATATATATATATATATGCAAATATCAAGAGAAACAATTTCCTTGGCTTGTTGCCAAGTGAGAGAGATTTTTTTTTAAAACATTGCTGTTAACTTGGTTTTTTAATGGAATTCTGAAGACAATAGTACACTTCCTATCAATAGCTGATCAATTTAATTATTACCTTGCACCAGAGGGCCTGGCAGGCTTGTATGGGACCTTATGTGTGTTTTATATACAGTAGATGACTCTTATTCCTGATCATTTGTTGTAGGTGAATAAACAGTGAAGTCAATTCAGAATCATCCTGAATAGGTTCAGCACTCTCTACTGGTAAAACAACCATTTCTGCATATTGAACATCAATTTCTATATTAAGAGGTTCTTGAAAATCTGATAACACCATAAGTATTGCATATAATTTGATTTTGGAACCAATTTATAGGGACACTCAACTACCTTATTGTTATCATCTGATTTATATCCTGCCTTTCCTGATTAATTAGTGTGCTGGCTACATTTGTGTCAACTTGACACAGCTGGAGTTATCACAGAGAAAGGAGCTTCAGTTGGGGAAATGCCTTCATGAGATCTAGCTGTGAGGCATTTTCTCAATTAGTGATCAAGGGCCCCTTATGGGTGGGACCATCTCTGGGCTGGCAGTCTTGGGTTCTATAAGAGAGCAGGATGAGCAAGCCAGGGGATGCAAGCCAGTAAAGAACATCCCTCCATGGCCTCTGCATCAGCTCCTGCTCCTGACCTGCTTGAGTTCCAGTCCTGACTTCCTTGGTGATGAACAGCTGTATGGAAATGTAAGCCGAATAAACCCTTTCCTCCACAACTTGCTTTTTGGTCATGATACTCATGCAGGAATAGAAACCCTGACTAAGACAATTAGCATCAGTGTAAAAGGTAGAGGTTCTGGGGATTGGAGTTCTTTTTATTATACAAGGAAGAATCTAATTAGTTACTTTTATGAACTGAAGTCACTGTCTTTTATGATATTTATTATTATTCTCTCCCCCCAAAAATTATTGCATACTTTTTGCCAAAGTTCATCTTGTATGTTAGCATCTCCGCATTAGTAAAACATACAATGATTTCAGCAGGATCCATTCCAGCTAATTTTCAAAATCTTATTTTTCCTTTTAGTATCAATTCAGTAACATTTTCTATGTAGGTTTTTAAAAATTCTTACTTTGGCCCCACCGTCTTCCTCCTGAACTCAGTGGAAGCCACTAAGGGCTTCAGAGTACTCTCCATGCAGCAGGACCTCTGTATCACCTCAGGATCAGGGGTGAGTGGAATGCAACATCAGCTCCAAAGAATCACAGAGGGTCTTGTGTCAACAAGGACAAGGACAAAGGAACCCTGCCCGACCAGAATCTGGGATCCCTTCCAGTAGGGGCCAGCCCTCCCATCTTCCAAGTGAACCCAGCCTAGGGCGTCAAGCTCCCCAGAGTACTCTCCATGCTGCGAGACCTCTGGCATACCCAGGACCTCATGATCACATGTGAGCATGTGGATGACAGAAGCAACAGAGATTCTTGGACAGGGTCCCTTTGGGCCTTGAATCTTAGCCAGAAGACAGAGCTGAGACCCAGCCCCTGGACACCTTCCTTGTCAGAGGAAAGTAAGCATACAGGGAGGGCTCTGAACCCAGGACTCAGGAGGTGTATCAGAGCTCCAGACTTCTGGACAACTGCCCTGTAAGAGGAGAGCTTGTGTGCAGAGAATGCTCTGATCACTCGGACTCAGGTTAGAGTTGGACTCCCAGGAGTGCTGGCAGAGGCAAACAGAATCACGGGAGGAACAATCTCCAACCAGATATAGCTAGAACATTAATACCAGAGCTTACCAGATGGTGAAATGCAAATGTAAGAATCTTACTATCAGAAACCAAGATCACTGGGCATCAGCAGAATCCAGTATGTCCACTATAGTGAGTCATGGGTACCCCAACACACCCAAAAATCAAGACTCAAATTCAAAATCATATCTCATGATTGTTGTAGAAGATTTTAAGAATGGCATTAATATCTCACTTAAAGAAATACAGGAGAACACTGTTAACAGGAAGAAGCCCTTAAAGAATTAGAGGAGAATGCTGATAAACAGGTAGAAGGCCTTAAAGAATTACAGGAAAATACTTCTAAACAGGTAAAAGTCCTTAAAGAGGAAACACAAAAATCCCTTAAATAATTATAGGAAAACACAACCATCCGAGATCTAAAAAGGGAAGTAGGAAAAAAAAAAAAAAGGAGCCAAATCTGGAATGGAAACCCTAGGAAAGAAATCAGGAACCATAGATGCAAGCATCAGCAGCAGAATACAAGAGATGGAAGACAAAATCTCAGGTGCAGAGATTCCATAGAGAAAGTGGACACAACAATCAAAGAAAACGCAAAGTGCAAAAAGATCCTAACTCAAAACATCTAGGAAATCCGGGACACAATAAAAAGAACAAACCTACAGATAATAGGTATAGATGAGAATGAAGATATTTAACTTAAAGGGCCAGTAAATATATTCAACCAAATTATAGGAGAAAACTTCCCTAACCTAAAGAAAGAGATTCCCATGAACATACAAGAAGCCTACAGAACTCCAAATAGACTGGACCAGAAAATTGCTCCAGACACATAAAAATCAGAGAAAAAATTGCACTAATTAAAGGCAGAATATTAAAAGCAGTAAGGGAAAAAGATCAAGTAACATATGAAGGCAGGCCTATTAGAATTACTCCAGACTTCTCATCAGAGACTATGAAAGCCAGAAGATCCTGGACACACCTTGTACAGACACTAAAGGAACACAAATGGCCTTTCTAGACAAAAGATAAACATGCGGAGAAATAAGTTAGGGGAAAATACCCTTGGAAATAATCACAAATAATATAAAATACCTTGATGTGACTCTAACTAAGGAAGTGAAAGATCTGTATGATAAGCACTTCAAATCTCTGAAGAAAGAAATCAAAAAATATCTCAGAAGATGGAAGGATCTCCCATTCTCATAGATTGGCAGGATTAATTTAGTAAAAATGGCTATCTTGCTGAAAAAAATCTACAGATTCAATGCAATCCTCATCCAATTGCAACTCAATTCTTCACAGTGTTAGAAAGAGAAGTTTGCAAATTCATCTGAAATAACAAAAAACCTAGGATAGCAAAAATTCTTCTCGACAATAAAAGAACCTCTGGTGAAATCAATATCCCTGACCTTTAGCTACACTACAAAGCAGTACCCCAGAGCTTGTGTCTCTAGCTGCATATGTAGGAGAGGATGGCCATACTTCTCCATAGGTCATGAAGGTGGACATGGATTATTTATGTCTTCAAGTGGACTTTACTCAAGTATCCTGGAAGGTAGCACAGAATCTACTAAACAAACCAAACCTCCCATGTGTGTCACAAAGGTCTGCATAAGTTTTAACAACATCGACCATAAGCCACTTCTACCAAGCAGAGTTGTGTGCAACTTTCACCTGAGAAATAAGGATGGCACCCACAGTCTAGTAAACAAGGAATGTCCCAACTGAAACATAGCAAAGAAATATGGAAGCAGGAAGAGGCTTCTTGCTGCTAAGCCCATCTGTCTCTGTCCCCCCTAATAGTGAACCAACATTTCTCTTGAAAAAAATGGATTCTGAAGAGAAAGAATGTCAGTATACCACAGTGTCAAGTAGGAGAGATATGAGATCATGAATGGTAAAGGGTGGAGAAGATCATGGTCTGGAGTGAAATGCCTGGTAAGTTGATTGTGAGAGAATAGATGCTTTGGATAACCATAGTCCCAAGTTCAGTATTGATATGTTGGTACAAAGGAGTTTCTACTGAAGTCAGAGATGTGTCATGGTTATGGAGTTGAACAAATATGTCTAAAAACACATCATGTTTTGACATTGCTCACTTATTTCGCCTGAATGGACAGCTTTCAACCATTGTATAGGTGTGCATAGCAACAGATGCCCATTTGCCTGATAAGCACAAGTCCTAAAATAGACTGCAGAAGCATGAAGTTCACTGGAGTGGTGGAAGACTTTATTTCGCTGAACCTTCCACACAAATCCACAATATCAATGCTTGTGACAAAACATTTCTAAAGCCCTGGTTGGACAGAAGTAAGGTAGGAAGAACTCTTGCTTAATAGCTCTGGACATGGCTATGTCCACCTCTTCAAGGCCACGTACATCGATGTGATGATGCTAATGTTCAAAAGCATTGTTCATCATTTGTAATACAGCATTCCCATTTTTCCTATTATGTCCAAAGCCTCTTCAAAACTGCGATCCTTTGGTTCATTCAATTGTCTATATAAAGGAGTTCCTTGTGCTTCCTGGAAGAAAGATGACTGTTAGCATTGATAGTGTCCAGGGGAAAAAAACTAGTGTGTACACTGAGTAAGCAGAATGCAAATGCATACTAGGACTCTCATTTGAGTATAAAAGTGTAGAAATTTGTGCTCATGATGAAACATACTAAGGAGGGGTTAACACTTTGAAATTTGATTCTTGCAGCCTTCCAAATTCAGAGCTAGAGCTAGGATTCTGTTTTGCAGAAAAGTTAAGACAGTTAAGTGTGTCTAGAAGTATCCCACATTTGTCTCTATGGAAATTTAGCCTGCATAAAAGCCATCTTCCTTGACAACTGGCATGGCAAAAGGAGAATGGTTTTTACAGTTGCAGAGACTGAGAACACAGGAAACTAGAAGGGATATAAACACAAGTCTCAGGTGGAGAAGGCAGTGTTCTCTCCATTATTCTCAGTTACTCCCTCATTATTTCCCATGAAGGCAATGAATTAGTGACTCCCACTGAAGCTACTGACTAGGAAACCCAGAGAAGAACATGCCAGTATGGACTCCTGAAGTGGTGGAACTTTCTAGATTTTAAAGCATTTGGTAATAGATGTGAGGGAGCTTAAGTGTACTAGTGATGGAGTTTTGTGAGTCTGAGAGCACCACCAGCTGCAGATCTAAAACACTCTTGCTAGGACACCTTGCCTAATATACATTATACCTGACACATGATTAGCTAATAATACCTGTGTCAGGTTAGGGAGTAGAATTCATGGAGGGGTAAAGCAAGAACAACTCTGCACCAAAAATTCCTGTACACGTCCTCTGTCTGTCTTGATAAAGCATCCTGAGTTTCTGACTACCTCATACACTACAAGTTACCATTGAAGATAGAAATATAGTTCACTAATACTGTTCCATAAGAGAAATTTTCTATCTTAAGTGAATGTAAGGCATGCTAAGTTTCTAATTACAGACTTTAGAGATATAATAGAGCCTGCGGCCTGTGAGTCACTTTTCTCCACCCATGTTTCTCTTTCCTCATTTTTGACTAGGGAATACTAAATATCTTGGAATGTAGTTTCCTTGTGCTTCATTTCCTTGAATTTTCTACCCTAGATCTCTAGTATAAAAGGAACCACGTAGGACAATCCCAAGTACCCTTTGAAGCTTAATGTTCCTCTACTGCCCAGTCAATCACCATCTTGGAATGTGTCCTTTTATAAGGACTTGGCCTTAGGTCAACTGTTTCCACCTTAGAGTGAAAAGTTAATCATTTTTACCATAACCACTCAGCTTTGCTTTGTCAAAAATGAATGATCAAACAAACAAAATACAAAAACCAAAAGCACACAAGAAAACCCAACCCTGTCTATCCTCCAGGCAATTAGGGGACTGAGTTTAACTGTGTTTTTCAGTTTGTGCCTCTGTGTCACGGGTGAAAACTCTATACCACTCTCTAGAATATGGGATCTCATATTACAGTCCAGCTGCAGTTTCCTAAGCATTAATAACTAAATATGACCACCGCAGTCACCGTGAATGGAAAGAGTTTGAACTTTCTCTTTGTTGCAGACATAAACTCCAAACTCAGGAAGAAGACCTACCTTGAGGAAATTTGGAAATTCACTTCTCACCAACTTTTCTAATTCATTCTCATATAGTCTGTTTGGAATTCTCACAGAATAATTTCTGAAGAGCCTGAAGAGCATCATTATGTAGCGCTCACTTTGGGTCAATCCTTGGTTCATCTTATACTGTTGGAAGAAGGGAAAGGTAAAGCTACAGGGAGAAGTGTGACTTTTTCACCTTTCCTTGACCTGTTCTCTGGAAAGGAACAAATTGGTAGATCAGGAGAACATCATATAAAAAGAAATCCTTGAATCCTAGGGAGACAGCTTGTTAGTCACATGTAAAAGATGAGATTTTGAACTTCTAGAGAAAACCAAAAAATAACGCATATTGTAACTCTTAGAAACAGTAAAGAAAACAATAACTCAGATAAGGTCAACAGGAGAGTTGTGCAGGTAGAGGGTTTGAAACAATTCTGGGTCAAGAAAAAAATAAATAACTCTAACCCAGGCAGCAGCATCCTGCCAGGGGAATCTGTAGATTACTTACCTAAGCAGAAGAGCCACCAGAGTTTGCACAAGAGGAAGTGCACACAAACATTTATAGGTAGGACTGGGCTGGACATATGATGCTTCCAGGCAAATGCTGAGTCACAAATTAATAATATGGTGACCCTGCCAAGGCTAGAATTGGGCAAAACCAATCTCTCTCTATCCCCTTCTCTCTCTCGCTCTTTCTATCTCTTTTTGCATCTCTCCCTCTCCCTGTCTCCCTTTTTCTTTCTCCTACATTCCCATTTCACACCCCTTTTCTCTCTCCCCTCTCCCTATTCCACTATCCCTACCTACCTTCCTTTAATTTTTCTCCTTCTTTCCTTTTGAATCTTAAACCTGGTATTGGGGGTAGGAAATGCCACAGAAATGATTTGTATACCAATCTCAGTTAAGCAAGAATTATTTGTTGAATGTACACCATGATGCTGGACAGCCATGTCCAGAGATGAAAAAGGGTAACTATGACACCATTCTGTCCTCAGAGACAGTTTTTTTGTAAATAAATAAATAAATAAATAAATAAATAAATAAATAAATAGATTCAAGAGGTCAAGCAAGAAGTGAAGTCATACCAAGTTTTTGAATAAATAGGCAAAGTATTATCAGCTAAATTTTAAGTTGATTATCATTGAATGAGTTGAGAAGAGTGGTGAGCAGATAGTGTACTTGGGATTTTCAGATTAAGATAACAGAGTACACAGGATTCAACTATAATTTTTAACTTGTCTGAATACAAAATGTATTTTGAAATGTTAAAAGAGCAGACTTCAACAACTATATTATCTAGAAAAAAATGTTCTAAGAAAATGGATAAATTGGGTAATAGCACTGTCCACTATTTTGTCAATTTGTCACTCCAGCCTTCTAGAGATATAAATGTGAAACAGTATTAATATGGTCCCAGTTCATATAAAAATTAAAGCCTGATTGAGGATTGGAGTATGTCTTTCTACATTTCTCAATACATGCAGGCTTGTTAAAAGAAAACCCAATTTCTCCTCTATAAATTTCAGTGTCTCTGGTTTTATGTGGAGGTCTTTGATCCACTTAGACTTAAGCTTTGTACAAGGAGATAAGAATGGATCAATTCGAATTCTTTTACATGATAACAGCCACTTGTGCCAGCACCATTTGTTGAAAATGCTGTCCTGTTTTCCACTGGATGTTTTTAGCTCCCTTGTCAAAGATCAAGTGACCATATGTGTGTGGATTCATTTCTGGGTCTTCAATTCTATTCCATTGATCTATCTGTCTGTTGCTGTACTAGTACCATGCAGTTTTTTATCACAATTGCTTTGTAGTACAGCTTAATGTCAGACATGGTGATTCCCCCACAGGTTCTTTTATTGTTGAGAATAGTTTTTGCGATCCTAGGTTTTTTTATTATTCCAGATGAATTTGCAAATTGCCCTTTCTATCTCAGTAAAGAATTGAGTTGGAATTTTGATGGGGATTGTGTTGAATCTGTAGATTGCTTTCGGCAGGATAGAAATCCTGCCAATCTATGAGCATGGGAGATCTTTCCATCTTCTGAGATCTTCAATTTCTTTCTTCAGAGACTTGACTTTCTTGTGATAAAGATCTTTCACTTCCTTAGTTAGAGTCACACCAAGGTATTTTATACTATTTCTGACTATTGTGAAGGGTGTTGTTTCCCTAATTTCTTTCTCAGCTCTTTTATCCTTTGTGTAGAGAAAGGCCATTGATTTGTTTGAGTTAATTTTATATCCAGCTACTGCACTGAAGCTGTTTATCAGGTTTAGGAGTTCTTTGGTGAAATTTTGGGGTCCCGAATATATACTATCATATCATCTGCAAACAGTGATATTTTAACTTCTTCCTTTCCAATTTGTATCCCCTTGATCTCTTTTTGTTGTCGAATTGCTCTGGCTAGGACTTCAAGTACTATATTGACTAGGTAGGAATAAAGTGGGCAGCCTTGTCTAGTCCCTGATTTTAATGGGATTTCTTCCAGCTTCTCTCCATTCAGTTTGATGTTGGCTACTGGTTTGCTGTATATTGCTTTTATTATGTTTAGGTATGGACCTTGAATTCCTGATCTTTCCAAGACCTTTATCATGAAAGGGTGTTGGATTTTGTCAAATGCTTTCTCAGCATCTGGACTCCAGAAAAACAAATAACTCCATTAGAAAGTGGAGTACAGAGCTAAACAAAGAATTCTCAATTGAGTAATTCCGAATGGCTGAGAAACATCTGAAAAAATGTTCAACATCCTTAATCATCAGGGAAATGCAAGTCAAAACAACACTGAGATTCCACCTCACACCAGTCAGAATGGCTAAGATCAAAAATTTAGGTGACAGCAGATGCTGGCGAGGATGTGGAGAAAGAGGAACACTCCTCCATTGCTGGTGGGATTGCAAGCTTATACAACCACTCTGGAAGTCAGTCTGGCCTTATCTCAGAAAATTGGACATAGAACTACCAGAGGATCCAGCAATACCTCTCCTGGGCATATACCCAGAAAATGTGCCAACTGGTAAAAAGGACACATGCTCCACTATGTTCATAGCAGCCTTATTTATAATAGCCAGAAGCTGGAAAGAACCCAGATGTCCCTTAACAGAGGAATGGATACAGAAAATGTGGTACATTTACACAATGGAGTACTATATTCTGCTATTAAAAAATGAATTTGTGAAATTCTTGGGCAAATGGATTAATCTGGAGGACATAATCCTTAGTGAGGTAACCCAATCACAAAAGAAGTCATTGGATATGCTGTCCCTGATAAATGGATATTAGCCCAGAAACTTAGAATACCCAAGATACAATCTGCAACGCACAAGAAAATTAAGAAGGAAGACCAGCGTGTGGATACTTCATTCCTCCTTTGAATAGGAAACAAAATACCCATGAAAGGAGTTACAGAGACAAAGTTTAGAGCTAAGATGAAAGGATGGACCATACAGAGACTAATCCACCGGGTGTCCATCCTATAATCAGTCACTAAACTCAGACACTATTGCATAGTACAGCAAGTGTTTACTGAAGGGACCCTGATATAGCTGACTCCCACAGAAGTGGACGCTCACAGTCATCCATAAGAGGGAGCACAGGGCCTACATTGGAGAAGATAGAGATAGAACCTCAGGAGCTGAAGGGGTCTGCAACCCTAGAAGAGGAACAACAATATGAACTAACCAGAACCCCCAAAACTCCTGTCTCTAGCTCCGTATGTAGCAGAAGATGGCCTAGTCGGTCATCATTGGGAGGAGAGGCCCCTTGGTACTGCAATCTTTATATACCCCAATACAGGGAAACGCCAGGGCCAAGAAGTGGAAGTGGGTGGGCAGGGGAGCAGGGAGGGGAAGAGGGAGGGGACTTTCAGGATAGTATTTGAAATGTAAATTAAGAAAATATCTAATAAAAATTTTTTAAAAAAATAATTTTGAAAAAAAAAAAGAAAGAAAGAAAGAAATCTACACTTAATGTGTGAGCCTGAATAACTAGTCCCAAGAAACCAGCAGTTGCAGGCAGTATAGATGTCCCTGCCTCTCATCTGGGCAAATCAGGAGAGTCCTTGGTGGCACAGATTCATAACAGCAGTTGGAAGGCTGACTAACTCCTTACCAGCCAGGCTTCCATTCAGAGATTTGAGTTGTCTCACCCCAACATCTACATTATATGAACTCCTGGAACACATGATGGGACTTGTCCTGCTGAACCAAACATGTAGCATTTTATGATACAGGAAAAAAAATAGATATTTGAAGGGAGTTCAAGTGAAGATTTGTATTCATAGTATAACAGTAGCTAGAGATATAGATCTAGACCCATGACTCAATGCAATAAACAATTGAGAGTAAAGCTATTTGGAACAACAAAAAAAGTACACTATGTGACACACCACAGTTTTTCTAATTTTTCTTTCTTATTTGTCTCTTTTCTTTTATTTATATTGTTAGTTTGAGGCATTTGCAAATGTGGAGCACAGATTGGGAGGTTCATTGAGATGAATGAAATTCTGTTCATGAAAATGGAAATTCACTTAGAAGCAATAAAAAGCTTTAAATGGTTGGATTTCATGAGACTGTTTTTTTTTTTTTGTTGGGGTCCACTGCCCGCAGTGGACTGGGTTCCTGGAGGATTGGCCCGAAGCTGAAAATGAAACTAAGGGAGTGGGGGAGAGAAAGAAGATCTCCGAGGCTACATGGTTGCTTCTGCTTAGAACGACTCTTTAATGGTGGACAAGCATTTGGGGATAAAGGAAGGGAAGCCCCGCCCCCAGTCTTCTGCGCAGGCGTTCTGGAGTTTGGCGGGAACCCTGAAGTCTCGTGACATCTCAGGTTGCGCAGGTGGGCTGGTCGTAGGTGGGCCTCTGGTAAGCTGGGCGGAG
>LR754872.1:3527-22582 GCA_902729485.2 Mus minutoides
GGGTGATAGAAGTGAGGATGGGGCTGGACCTCTGGCTCACAGCTGCTCAAGAAAGGATCATTTGTGTTTGAAAAATAGTCTTGATTTTTTTCCAGAAGTGTATGCTAGCTGTGAGCAAGCTCTTGAGAGCATAAGGTCCACTTAGTTTTTATTCTAGCTCAAGTGGTGACTGTGTCTCACCCCACCTGTGGGCCTAGACTTTACAATCTGAGAGAGCATTGTCTAATTCCTAATCAGAACAAAGCCTAAGGGCATGACAGAGTCCAGAGGCATGCACACCAGAGTTTTAGAAGATGGGGAGGCTATGGAGCATTAACTCTTTATGGCTCACCCCCTTAGACAGGAAAAACTCATTTCCCACTCCCCATCCTTTTGTCCTGTGGCAAAATACACAAAAGTAAATTACCATTCTAACCATTTTTCTTTCCTCCAAAACAAAGGAAATAGATTTTTCTCATTTATTTGTATGTGTGATGTATACATATGGGTATGTGTGAAGGGTTCAGAGGGCTACTCTGTGGATTTGCTTCTCTCCTAACAAAGGGGTTCTGGAGCTCAGACTCAAGTTGTCAAGCGTATGCAGGAAGGTTCTTCCTACTGAGCTATCTTACTGGCCAATTTCAGCAATTTTATATGCAAAGCTCAGTGTGTTTAAACACATTCACAGAAAGTGGGATCCTACCCCAGGTTATTTGACAAGCTCAATTTGGAGTGGGGAAGAAGCTCAGTGCTTCCACAGCAGGGATGGTCAATGACACATGACAAGCGCCATGCTCCAATGCAGGAGCTGCTGGTCTCTCATACTTTTATGGCAGGGTCAAGGAAGTTTTAGTTTTAGGGATGCTGGTTTGGATGATTTTGAGGCTCAGTTTAAAAAAAAACTCTGCTTGCAGCCCATGTGTTGGGCAACAGGCGTGCATGTGGGATACCCTAGAGTGCACTGAAGTTGCTTGGGAGGCAGGAGAACAAAGATAATGCAAAAGAATGATCTGCGCAGTAAAATCAGAGGAGTGTGGAGGACTGGATGCACATTGGAGCCAGTTTGTCTTCCACTGGTTTAGTCCTGGTTGGGGAAACTCTTAGAGGAAAGAAGTTTGTAAAGTTTGTAAAGTATATACAGGTTCATCATTTGTTTTGATTACTTGAGAAGCTACTAGAACAGCAAATGTGTCAAGACAGAATGAATCAGCATTTGTTGAGCTGTAGTCCAGACACATAAAATGTACTGGGCACCAGGCAGAAGGGAAAAGGAAGGAGCCACAGGAACAACAAAAGAGGTGTGCTGTGGCCTTGTAGAATCTTATCATTGGGGTAATGATGTAAGATCTATCCTGTAAAAGAGGATAATTGTGTTTGTTCTGGAAGACAAAAAGCATATAAATAATAACTTGCGAGGTATCAAACAACAGTAAATTCTGGGTTTCCATTTCTGAATTGATCATTTATACCCTTTTCTTCTGTGATATGCAAGTAAGTTAATATTTGGGTAATAATGCCGGTCAGTAGTGGCACATGCCTTTAATCCCAGCACTTGGGAGGCAGAGGCAGGTGAATTTCTGAGTTCGAAGCCAGCCTGGTCTTCCAGGACAGCCAGGGCTATACAGAGAAACCAGGTCTCAAAAAAACCAAAAACCAAAAACCAAAAACCAAAAACCAAAAACCAAAAACCAAAAACCAAAAACCAAAAACCAAAAACCAAAAACCAAAAGCCAAAAGCCAAAAACCAAAAACCAAAAACCAAAAACCAAAGCGAAGCAAAGCAAAGCAAAGCAAACCAAACCAAACCCAAAACCAAAATTTGGGTAATTTTTGAGTTCAAGGCCAGTCTGGTCTTCCAGTACTGCCAGGGCTATACAGAGAAACCCTGTCTTAAAAAACCAAAACCAAAACCAAAAATTTGGGTAATAAAACTTTCAGATTAACATGACAATCTTGTTTATCTTTTGATGCTATGTTAAACCTGAATGCCTATGGGAAGTACAGGTATACTGAAAATATAAAGGTATATCTAATTAAGTCACAATCACCTTTTTTTTTTAGTTTATTATTTTAAAAAGTTTTCTCACTCAGTACCCATGGCATGAGACTTGGCAGTGAGGATACACATTGAGGTTAATCATTTCCCAAGGAAATAAATTTCCACTGGTCTTCTTGTAGAGGTTACTTATTATTAACAATAGGTAGAGAAATGATAAACTTTTCTTTATCACAATGGGTTAAAGGAATATTTCAAAAACAGTTGATTAAATCTCTTATGATAAGAGGCTAATCTGTAGGGAATGGCTGTGGATGAGCAAGTCCTGGTTGCAAAGGCTCCATAGGTTGCATGCAGGACTTGCAGCAACTGCCATTTTACTGATCCTCTTGTTTTGGTTAAAATGAGAGTATTCCAAGGATTGTTGGAACATCCTCTATAACCTACATGCAATTTTTGCTATAGCAATACAAAATATGTTACATTTCCTTCTTTTGTTGGTCACTGTTCAACACAAATTGAAGAATCAATTATCAGGGGATGATGACTGAGTCTACTATTTTTGTGGGCAAAAGTAGAAGCAATAATAATAATAATAATAATAATAATAATAATAATAATAATAATAGCACCAGTATTGGTAAGACCAGACAAGGTTTCATCACTTAGGTAAAGTGTTAAAGAGGGTTGATCCCGGCAGTGTGCAGTGACCACATGAAACAACAATTTTATGTACTTAGTATCCTCATTCTAAACATTTTTGGCTCACAACAACATAAGATAGTAGCAATTGTTGAGGAATAGGATGGTATCAATCAATATCACATTTGAAGACATTAGTACCTTACTATCCCCAGTACAATCATCAATTGTAACTCTCTTTAAATCTATACTACCTTCCCCCACACTTAATCTCAATGTGCCTGGGAAATAGGGCCCCCAATTCCTGTGTGCACTGTTTTTATGCCCAGTGCACTTGTAAGAATTTTATTGCCAAATGGTGGCAAGGTTCAACCTGAACTCCCTGAGGTTGCTTCTGGGAGCAGTGAAATATTTCTTTGCTCACTTTGTATTCTTCATGAATTGTTTATAATTGCAGCTATTTTTATTGCCAAAGGCATAGATCCAAAGAGGTGTCAATCTTTATCCAACATGTTCTCCACTGATTAGCCAAGAAGTGCAGAATTTGGCATGTCAAAATTACCATTAGTCTATCAGAGAGCCAAGGAGGCATCTGCAGGCCTTCTATTGGTAGCTTTTCCTCATCAAAAGCAAACTGTCCTAGCTGGCCTCAGTATTTGCTCATAAAGTACAAAACTTGGTTTTGTTGATTTAGTTAACATCTGTCTTTTCACTACTTTTGTAAGGCAACCAACAAAGTCAATAAAAGATCCTGAAAAGCACAGTATTGTTTTGAGGAAGGGCTGAGTAGGTTTCAGGCAGGTTTTGACATACTAATAGTGCTGTCCCAGAAATGTATTTTTTCTCACATCAGGTTGTTGACAACAAGCAGAGTAGTGGCTGTGGTAGCCATGAGATGCACCCTTAACTGCAAGAAACTCAGGAATGCAAACAGGCATCAAGGCTCTTCTCTGGAACCCTCTCTATCTGGGGCACTTCACGAAGGTGTTTTCCACTCAGTAAATACTTCCTGGAAATGCCATTCTCAGATATGTGTCTTAGTTGAGTCTAGATCTAGACAAGGAGTCAGTTAAGTTTAACTACCACAGTAGGGTTTACTGGTTTTAAATGGTTGGATTTTATGAGTTTATTATGTACTTTGGATGAAATCCTTCATCAGGTAATATCTTTTACATTTAGTTCATGGCTTACCTTTTATGTGTCCCTTTGTTAGAGCAGAAATTATAATTTTAAGGAAAGTTAATGTTTAATCTTACCTTTCATGGACTTGCTTTTGGTGTTCTGTTTAAAAAGTTATCATAAAAAATTTCATGGTCTCCATTTTCTCCTGAGCAATCCTCGAATAACTGATTTGCTTGTAAGTGTGTGAGTTGCACTGAGATAACTTTCATGAAAGCTGGGCAGTGTCTTCTTTGTTTGTTTTGCATGTGAATGTTAAATGGATTTGACACTATCATTTCCCCACTGTAATGGTCTCACTTCTTTGCTAAAGGAGTAGACTGATGATAACCGTGGGTCTATTCCTGGGCTCCCTATATGGCTCCACTGACAATTTTTCTAGTCTTTCAAATACCATGCTGCCTCAAGTAGTATGAATCATTGGGCATTGTGTGTTATCATTGTGTTGTCTATACTGGAGGATTTTGGTTACCTACAGAAAATTTAAAATCATTTCTTTTTTTTTGTGTAGACTGAGTGTTTTATCGCAAGCTGTTACTGTTCTCAGTAGGTAGTTAAGGATACACTTGAAATCTTGATTCTCCTGCCTCCACCCACAAGGTGCTGAGATCAAACTCTTACTTTTAGCATGCTATAAAACCTACCCTACCAACCAAGACAAATTCCCAGCTCTAAATTAGCTTTTTTGTATTCATAAAACAACTTTCTAGGACTTTGATGGTGGTCTACTGATTGTATATCAAATGCTGGGATGAGCAGGTATCTTCACAACTTTAAATCTTCCTGTTTATAAAGTATGATCTCTCTCCTAATGTGTCAAGTGATGGGAGAAGGGAGAGTGAAGCCTTGTGATTTCATTGGTTGGTTTCCAGTTTACTGGAAAGCCGGCCAGCTCTCAACCATTTAGTAGAAATATGAGTGGTAGCTAGGAGAGAAGTGACAGTTGATAGATATACTATGTCTGTAAGCCTTCAGGTTTCTGACACAAAGTGCACTTCCATGTAATGCAAATCCAAAGCCATGAATCCTAGGCTAAACAGGAGTTGGATGATGAATGCTGTTGGCTGACAGAGATCAGATGACAGGGAAATAAGAAACATGAAATCAAACATTAATCAATGTATGGGGACACCATATTCTGTCCTGATCAACTCTGTTGCCTCCAGGTGATTCTGTGTTCTCACCAGCTAAAAGAGGAAAAGACCACCAGGAAGCAGAGGTGAGAAGAGTCTCTAGAGGCCTGGAAGCACCAACTGGAATGGAGCACCTACTTGACTGGGTTCCTTAGTCACCCATCTCTCTTCTCCTCAGAATTCGGTGTCACCATCTGCTTAGAGGCACTATAGGACAAAACTGAGGTCTCCAACTGTGGGGCACCTCAGAGCTGTGTAGGAGCATCCTGAGAATTGGAGTTATAGGGTGTAATTGGCTGTGAGTCTTAAGTGTTACTCCAGGGTCTGAGGGCACTTTGACAGCAACTCCTCAGAATGGGATGGTATTAGTAGTTGGGGCATGGGGTTGCCTCTAGACTGAGTGTGGGAGGAGCAGAGCTTTATGGCACCAGCCAAGGTGTCCTGGCTATTGAACTAGAATTCTGACTGTGGAAACTGAGTCTTAGGTTATATGAGCATTGGAAGTTCTGGCTCACAGAGCATTTCATTCCCAGCCAGGATCCACTCCTACTGTTGTAATGGGAGTTGGTGTATGCTACTGGAAACATCATTCCCAAATGATCATGGCCTGGCTATAGAAAAATGGATCATCACCAATGTCTGTGAAATCCACTAAAGTAAGTGGGTTGGAGAGTAATGATGTTGTTTTTTGGACTATATTTCTCCCTGGTCTTTCATGGAATATACATCTAGATCTCCCTTTAAGTGGGTTGGAGAGTAATGATGTTGTTTTTGGGACTATATTTCTCCCTGGTCTTTCATGGAATATACATCTAGATCTCCCTTTAAGAGCAAATGTAAATCTGCCATAAATATCTCACAGCTCTCAACCACTTCTACCTTTCTTCCTCTACTTCCTAATTGGAAATGCTGGTTTTTATGTGCTGGTGAGTTATATCATTGTTTGCCTATTCGATAGATGCATCAGTCCCTGNGGACTATATTTCTCCCTGGTCTTTCATGGAATATACATCTAGATCTCCCTTTAAGAGCAAATGTAAATCTGCCATAAATATCTCACAGCTCTCAACCACTTCTACCTTTCTTCCTCTACTTCCTAATTGGAAATGCTGGTTTTTATGTGCTGGTGAGTTATATCATTGTTTGCCTATTCGATAGATGCATCAGTCCCTGACATTCTGTATCTTGGGATCTGTGTTCCCCCAGTACATGCTTATGATGATCCATTTGGGAAGTGCATGTACTGACACAGGACCTATCATCATTCATTTTAAGGGAATTACAGGAAATTCTCCTCTTCATACCATGCACAATAAGCTTAGTGTTAATAACAGGATGAACCATTCTAGACCCCACTTTTAAAGTAATGTCTGATATTAACTCAAAAATCCTGGATGCTAAATAACCCAGGGTCTGTCTATATTAGAAAAAAACTATTGCTAAGCTAGATCAGGTGGCCTTGTAAGCTGAATTGCGTTTATAGCTTGGGATAATGCTGGACCTGCCCTAAGCACCATAGAGAGATTACTTTATGTTTTTAGGGAAAAGTTGTTTCAATGAAAACATTTTGGAAATCATTACATATAACTTAGCTGTGGTTCAGAAAGTTAAAAGGCCATATAATGAAAAAAAAAGTTCTTGTTCTCATTCTCAGATACTACTTGTCTAGTAATTCTGCTGTCATATATTGTAGGGCCCTTCTCTTGTGCCTAGTAATTGGCTTCTGTACCATCAATGCCTTAACTAGACACAGAAACTCCCTCTGGGGAGCTATTGCACTGGTGGTCATGAAGTTCCAATATGAACAGGTACCCAGCACAGAGGCAAGGGGTAGATGACTCAAGGAGGGAATGTGAAGACTAATGTTTTAAAAGTTTAAAATTTCTATGCACAAGAGATCTTTAAAGCAAAATTGGATTCCAAATTGTATGATCTGTTGAGAATTTATTCTTGTAATTGCTTAGTGTTGTACATTTTTTAAAAAACTGTTGTTCATACAGGGTAGTACATTTTAAAGTCAACATCTGTTTTCTTCTCCTGTAATCAAAATCATGTTTTTCAGGACATGACATTGTGCTTGCATAAGAAGAGAACGTAACTTTGTGGTTTTTGCCTTTATAAACACCATGCTTGGGAGGCTGTAGGCTATGTCCAAGAACCCAGAGACCCATATGGAGAGCTGGCACCAGTATGTAAATAAAAGCCTTTTCTTTGCTAAACCTTATTAAAGATCAGACTTCTAAATGTTTGAATGACCCCAGATCATAGCAGTAGGACTAGGAGTTTTCCATCTATTGGAGTGCTCTCAACCTTGCTAAAGATTCGACCTTTAAACACAATTCTTCATTTGTGGCAACCCCAAACATAAAATTATTTAGTTGCTACTTTACAAATAATTTGCTACCAATATTAACTATAGTGTAAATATTGTAGAGAGAAGTTTGCTAAAGGAATCTCAAGAAACAGGTTAAAATCCACTGATGAGTGAATTACAAGGTGTGGAAAGTATCACTAGCCTGTGTGTTGTTTAATGGATGTGTATTCAAGGTTCTCAGTGTGGGAAAATGATGCCATGTTGGAGTCAGGAGAAGGAGGACTGGTGTCATGGGTTCCAACTCCAGTGCTGGATAAACTTGGATGGTGCAGCATGCCTGAGATTGCAGCCTTAGGGAAGTAGAAGCAGACAAGGATCAGGACTGTACTAGAGAGTATGTTCATGGCAGCCTGGGAAACACGACACCATAAGAAATGATAGAGATAAAGAAATGGGGTGAGAGAGAATGGATAGAGATGAGAGTGAGAGGAATGGGAGATGGGAGGAAGAGAAAGGGAGAAAGATGAGGAAAGAGGGAGAGAGCAAGGAGAAGAGAGAAAATCCCTAAAACAATACAGTCAAGTGAGGAGAGCTTGGGAGGGTTGCTAGCTTAGGAAGGAACCTAAGCTGAAATAGACATTGGGGACCACAGCAAAGACAGGCTAGAACAGAACAGCATGGGGAAGCATCCACAGTCCCTGTGACATGAGGTGTGTTTGAGATACTGCTTGTGTCCTTGGGGATACCTGTCTGAGTATACCTGGCTCCTGTAGACACACCTGGGCAAACCAGAAGACTGCCAGAGTTCTTCCCCGCCCACATGTGTTCAGAGCTGTGTATTGTTTCTCCTGTGGGTGAGTCCTGCTGTGTGCCTGAGGTCTTGGCTGTGCTGACCAAGTTGCTGTGCAGAAGGGGGACCATCCTGGCCCTCACCATGGATCTCAGAGGTGAACTTCGGGATGATGAGGTGCTGGGTGTGGGTACCCTTCATTTACTGTTTATGATCTGCTTACAAGTTCCTTGTTGCTGGGATGGGCCAGTGGTTTAGAGTCTCCAGGACCCGGCCAGCTGGGACAGCAGGAACCTTGAGGGTCTCTGGATCTGTGTCCTTGTTTATGTGTACTGTTGAGAGGTGGGTAACTCGCACTGTTTATGCCATGTTCACAGTGCAGCCACTGAAATGGTTCTCCGATGAGAGTGTTGACAAGAAGCAGTGGTGGCAGTGGTTCCCCTGGGAGGAACTCTTACCACAAGAAGCTAAGTGAGGGAAGCATATTGCAAGGCTCTTCCCTGGACCCTGTATACTGGGCCACATCAGGAAAGTGTTGTTCACCCATTTAATACTTCCTGGAGATGCCTTCCTAGAGATGTATCTCATTAACTCTAGGTGTAACCATCATATTCAGGACAATATGTTTTATGTGGATGGAATTTATGAATTCTTTATGAACTTTGGATGATAGTCCTTTATCATGTAATGTCTTTTGCAATCAGTACATGTCCTGTTTTTTTTCCTTTGCATTTGTTATAGCGCAAAACTATTAATTTTAGGAAGGGTAGCTTTAGCCATGTCTTTCATGTGTCTGTTCTTGGTGTCATATCTAAAAGGTCATTTTGAGAACTCTCATGGTTTCCATTTCCTCCTAAGCGATCCTATTGTAAGTGGTTTGCATTCATCCATGTGACCTAAGCTGCACAGAACTAACATTTATGAAGGCAGAACACATTGTCCTTTTTGTTTTGCATGTGAATGTTCAAGAGGTCCAGTACTATCATTTATCCGTTTTATTGGCCTCAATTCTTTGCTAAAGATCAGTGGACTGACTAATTTATGTTTATTTCTGGGTTCTCTTTTTCTGCCCCACTGACCTGTTTGTGTAGTCTTTCAAATACCATACCCCCTCAGGTAGTGTGTGTCCCAGGCTTTGTGTTGGCTGTCTAGGGGACTTTGCTTTCCCCACATAAAATTCAAAAGTAGTCTTTTGTTCAGATGGAGTTTCTTATCTCAGGGGGATGTAGAATTTACTAGATAGTGAAAAATGAGCTTGAAGTTATGATTTTCCTCTCTCCACCTGCAAAGTGCCTGTGTCAACTCTGGCTGTGGGTATCTTATGAAAGTCAGTTCATAAACAGAAACAAATGTCCACTTATGAGTCAGCCTTTTGATATTTATAAAAACAACTTGCTAACATTTTTTTACAGTGCTCTATTGACTATATTGTAGGTTGGAAAGGCTAGATATCTTTACAACTTTGAATCTTCCTGAATAGAAACTGTGGTGTGGGCCATGTGATGGGAGGAAGGAGAATGGAACCTTGGAACTTGCTTGGCTGTTTTCCAGTTCCATGGAGAGGAGACTGCCTAGATCTTTTTTTTCAATATATTTTATTAGCTATTTTCTTAATTTACATTTCAAATGTTATCCAGAAAGTTCCCTCCCCCCTCCCCCACCCTGTTCCCCTGCCCACCCACTCCCACTTCTTGGCCCTGGCATTCCCCTGTATTGGATATATAAAGATTGCAATACCAAGGGGCCTCTCCTCCCAATGATGGCCGACTAGGCCATCTTCTGCTAAATGTGGAGCTAGAAACACGATTTCTGGGGGTTCTGGTTAGTTCATATTGTTGTTCCTCTTCTAGGGTTGCAGACCCCTTCAGCTCCTGGGGTTCTATCTCTAGCTTCTATTGTGGGCCCTGTGTTCCATCATATAGATGACTGTGAGCATCCACTTCTGTACGAGACAGCTATATCAGGGTCCCTTAAGTAGACACTTGCTGTCCTATGCAATAGTGTCTGAGATTAGTGACTGATCATGGGATGGATCCCTCCTGGTGGGGTAGTCTCTGTAAGGTCCATCCCTTCATCTTAGCTCTAAACTTTGTCTCTGTAACTCCTTTCATGGGTATTTTGTTTCCTGTTCAAAGGAGGAATGAAGTATCCACACGCTGGTATACCTTCTGGATTTTCTTGTGTTTTCCAAATTGTATATTGGGTATTCTAAGTTTCTGGGCTAATATCCATTTATCAGTGAGCGCATATCCAATGACTTCTTTTGTGATTGGGTTACCTCACTAAGGAAGAATTTCATAAATTCATTTTTTAAAATAGCAGAATAGTACTCCATTGTGTAAATGTACCACATTTTATGTATCCATTCCTCTGTTGAGGGACATCTGGGTTCTTTCCAACTTCTGGCTATTATAAATAAGGCTGCTATGAACATAGTGGAACATGTGTCCATTTTACCAGTTGAACATCTTCTGGGTATATGCCCAGGAGAGGTATTGTAGGATCTTTCTGTAGTACTAAGTCCAATTTTCTGAGAAAATACCAGACTAACTTCCAGAGTGGTTGTAACAGCTTGCAATCCCACCAGCAATGGAGGAGTGTTTCTCTCTCTCCACATCCTCGCTAGCATCTGCGGTCACCAGAATTTTTGATCTTAGCCATTCTGACTGGTGTGAGGTGGAATCTCAGTGTTGTTTTGATTTGCATTTCCCTGATGATTAGGGATGTTGAACATTTTTTCAGATGTTTCTCAGCCATTTGGATTTCCTCAGTTGAGAATTCTTTCTTTGGCTCTGTTCCCCATTTTTTAATGGGGTTATTCATTTTTCTAGAGTCCAGATTCTTCAGCTCCTTGTAGATGTTGGATATTAGTCCCCTATCAGATTTAGGATTGGTAAAAATACTTTCCCAATCTGTTGGTGGCCTTTTTGTCTTGCTGACTGTGTCTTTTGCTTTACAGAAACTTTGCAATTTTATAAGGTCCCATTTGTCAATTCTTTTTTTTTCTTCCAATTTTTATTAGATATTTTCTTCATTTACATTTCAAGTGTTATCCAGAAAGTTCCCTATACCCTCCCCCATTCCCACCCTGTTCCCCTACCCACCCCCCCTCACCTTGGCCCTGGTGTTCCCCTGTACTGGGGCATATAAAGTCTGCATGACAAAGGGGCCTCTCTTCCCAATGATGGCCAACTAGGCCCTCTTCTTCTATATATGCAGCTAGAGACATGAGCTCAGGGGGTACTAGTTAGTTCATGTTATTCTTCCATCTATAGGATTGAAGACCCTTTCAGCTCCTTGGGTAATTTCTCTAGCTCCTTCCTTGGGAGTCCTGTGTTCCATTTAATAGCTGACTGTGAGCATCCACTTCCGTTTTTGCCAGGCACTGGTACAGCCTCCCAGGAGACAGCTGTATCAGGGCCCTTTCAGCACTATCTTGCTGGCATATGCAATAGTGTTTATGTTTGGTGGCTGATTATGGGATATATCCCTGACAGCCACAGTGACTGTTTGGTCCATCCTTTTGATTCAGCTTCACACATGATCTCTGTAACTCCTTCAATGTGTGCTTTGTTCTTAATTCTAGGAAGGGGTGACTTGTCCACATTTTTATTTTCCTTCTTTTTGAGTTTCATGTGTTTAGTAAATTATATCTTAGGTAGTCCAAGTTTCTGGGCTAATATGCATATATCAGTGAGTACATGTTATGTGAGTTCTTTTGTGATTTGGTTACCTCACTCAGGATGATGCCCTCCAGATCCATCCATTTGCCTAGGAATTTCATGTATTCATTGGTTTTTTTCCAACTTTTATTAGATATTTTCTTCATTTACATTTCAAGTGTTATCCAGAAAGTTCCCTATACCCTCCCCCCTCCCGGCCCTGCTCCCCTACCCAACCGCTCCCACTTCTTGGCCCTGGCGTTCCCCTGTATTGGGGCATATAAAGTCTGCATGACCAAGGGGCCTCTCTTCCCAATGATGGCCAACTAGGCCATCCTCTTCTATATATGCAGCTAGAGACATGAGCTCAGGGGGTACTAGTTAGTTCATGGTTATTCTTCCACCTATAGGGTTGAAGACCCCTTCAGCTCCTTGGGTACTTTCTCTAGCTCCTTCCTTGGGAACCCTGTGTTCCATCTAATAGTTGATTGTGAGCTTCCACCGCCATGTTTGCCAGGCATTGGTATAGTTTCCCCTGAGACAGCTATATCCGGGCCCTTTCAGTACTATCTTGCTGGCATATGCTATAGTGTCTATGTTTGGTGGCTGATTGTGGGATGGATCCCTGGCAGCTGCAGTCATTGGGTCCATCCTTTGGATTCAGCTTCACACATGATCTTTGTAACTCTTTCAATGTGTGCTTTGTTCTTAATTCTAGGAAGGGGTGATGTGTCCACATTTTGATCTTCCTTCTTCTTGAGTTTCATGTGTTTTTAATGGCTGAGTAGTACTCCATTGTTGAAATGTACCAAATTTTTTTTATCCATTCCTCTGTTGAGGAACATCTGGGTTCTTTTCAGCTTCTGGCTATTATGAATAAGGCTGCTATGAACATAGTGGAACATGTGTCCTTATTACCATATGGAACATGTTCTGGATATATGCACAGTAGAGGTTTTGCAGGATCTTCTGGTAGTACTATGTTCAATTTTCTGAGGAACTGCCAGACTGATTTCCTTAGAGTCACACCAAAGTATTTTATAGTATTTGTGACTATTGTGAAGGGTGTTGTTTCCCTAATTTCTTTCTCAGCCCTTTTATCCTTTGTGTAGAGAAAGGCCCTTGATTTATTTGAGTTAATTTTATATCCACCTACTGCACTGAAGCTGTTTATCAGGTTTAGGAGTTCTCTGGTGGAATTTTTGGGGTCCCGAATATATACTATCATATCATCTGCAAACAGTGATATTTTAACTTCTTCCTTTCCAATTTGTATCCCCTTGATCTCCTTTTGTTGTTGAATTGCTCTGGCTAGGAGTTAAAGTACTATGTTGAATAGGTAGGGTGAAAGTGGGCAGCCTTGTCTAGTCCCTGATTTTAATGGGATTGCTTCCAGCTTCTCTCCATTCACTTTGATGTTGGCTACTGGTTTGCTGTATATTGCTTTTAATATGTTTAGGTATGGGCCTTGAATTCCTGATCTTTCCAAGACTTTTATCATGAAAGGGTGTTGAATTTTGTCAAATTCTTTCTCAGCATCTAACGAGATGAACATGTATTTTTTGTCTTGGAGTCTGTTTATATAGTGGATTACGTTGATGGATTTCCATATATTAAACCATCCCTGCATTCCTGGGATGAAGCCTACTTGGTCATGATGGATGGTCATTTTAATGTGTTCTTGGATGCGGTTTTCAAGGATTTTATTGAGTATTTTTGCATCGATATTCATGATAGAAATTGGTGTGATGTTCTCTTTCTTTGTTGGATCTTTGTGTGGTTTAGGTATCAGAGTAATTGTGCCTTCATCGAATGAGTTGGGTAGAGTATCTTCTGTCTCTATTTTGTGGAATAGTTTGAGGAGAGTTGGAATAAGGTCTTTGAAGGTCTGATAGAACTCTGCACCAAAGCCATCTGGTCATGTGCTTTTTTTGGTTGGGAGATTATTGATGACTGCTTCTATTTCTTTAGGGGAAATGGGACTGTTTAGATAGTTAATCTGATCCTGGCTTAACTTTGGTACCTGGTATCTGTCTAGGAAATTGTCCATTTCATCCAGGTTTTCTAGCTTTGTTGAGTATAGCCTTTTGTAGTAGGATCTGATGATGCTTTGGATTTCCTCTGGTTCCATTGTTATGTCTCCTTTTTCATTTCTGATTTTGTTAATTAAGATACTGTCTCTGTGCCCTCTAGTGAGTCTTGCTAAGGGCTTATCTATCTTGTTGATTTTCTCAAAGGACCAGCTCCTGGTTTGGTTGATTCTTTGAATAGTTCTTTTTGTTTCTACTTGGTTAATTTCGGCCCTGAGTTTGATTATTTCGTGCCGTCTGCTCCTCTTGGGTGAATTTGCCTCCTTTAGTTCTAGAGCTTCTAGGTGTTCTGTCAAGTTACTAGTGTATGCACTCTCTAATTTTTTTTGGAGGCTCTCAGGGCAATGACTTTTCCTCTTAGGACTGCCTTCATTGTGTCCCATAAGTTTGGGTATGTTGTGGCTTAATTTTCATTAAACTCTTTAAATTAAAGTCTTTAAGTTCTTTCTTCATTTCTTCCTTGACCAAGGTATCATTGAGTAGAGTGTTGTTCAGTTTCCACATGAATGTTGGCTTTCTATTATTTTTGCTGTTATTGAAGATCAGCCTTAGTCTGTGGTGATCTGTTAGGATGCATGCGATAATTTCAATATTTTTGTATCTGTTGAGGCCTGTTTTGTGACCAATTATATGATCAATTTTGGAGGAGGTACCATGAGGTGCTGAGAAGAAGGTATATCCTTTTGTTTTAGGATAAAATGTTCTATAGATATCTGTTAAATGTATTTGTTTCATAACTTCTGTTAGTGTCCGTGTGTCTCTGTTTAGTTTCTGTTTCTAGGATCTGTCCATTGTGGAGAGTAGGGTGTTGAAGTCTCCCACTATTATTGTGTGGGGTGCAGTGTGTGCTTTGAGCTTTACTAAAGTTTCATTAATGAATGTGGCTGCCCTTACATTTGGAGCAAAGATATTCAGAATTGAGAGTTCATTATGGTGGATTTTGCCTTTGATGAGAATGAAGTGCCCCTCCTTATCTTTTTTGATAACTTTGGGTTGGAAGTCAATTTTATTGGATATTAGAAGGGCTACTCCTGCTTGTTTCTTCAAGCCATTTGCTTGGAAAATTGTTTTCCAGCCTTTTACTCTGAGGTAGTGTCTGTCTTTGTTTCTGAGGTGGGTTTTCTGTAAGCAGCAAAATGTTGGGTCTTGTTTGTGTAGCCAGTCTGTTAGTCTGTGCCTTTTTATTGGGGAATTGAGTCCATTGATGTTAAGAGAAGTCAAAGAAAAATTAGTGTTATTTCCTGTCATTTTTGACGTTAAAAATNTGTTTTCCAGCCTTTTACTCTGAGGTAGTGTCTGTCTTTGTTTCTGAGGTGGGTTTTCTGTAAGCAGCAAAATGTTGGGTCTTGTTTGTGTAGCCAGTCTGTTAGTCTGTGCCTTTTTATTGGGGAATTGAGTCCATTGATGTTAAGAGAAGTCAAAGAAAAATTAGTGTTATTTCCTGTCATTTTTGACGTTAAAAATTGGAGTCTGTTCTTGTGGCTGTCTTCCTTTAGTTTTGTTAAAAGATTACTTTCTTATTTTTTCTAGGGTGTAGTTTCCTTCTTTGAGTTGGTGTTTTCCCGTTATTATCCTTTGAAGGGCTGGATTCATGGAAAGATATTGTGTGAATTTAGTTTTGTCTTTCAAAACTTTGTTTTCTTCATCTATGGTAATTGACAGTTTTGCTGGGTATAGTAGCCTGGGCTGGCATTTGTGTTCTCTTAGTGTCTGCATAACATCTGTCCAGGATCTTCTGGCTTTCATAGTCTCTGGTGAGAAATCTGGAGTGATTCTAATAGGCTTGCCTTTATATGTTACTAGACCTTTTTCCCTTACTGCTTTCAATACTCTGTCTTTATTTAGTGCATTTGTTGTTCTGATTATTATGTGTCTCGAGGAATTTCTTTTCTGATCCAGTCTGTTTGGAGTTCTGTTGGCTTCTTGTATGTTCATGGGCATCTCTTTCTTTAGGTATGGGAAGTTTTCTTCTATGATTTTGTTGAAGATATTTGCTGGCCTTTTAAGTTGAGAATCTTCATTCTCATCTACTCCTATTATCCATAGGTTTAGGCTTTTCATTTTGTCCTGGATATCTTGGATGTTTTGGGTTAGGATATTTTTGCATTTTGTGTTTTCTTTTATTGTTGTGTCCATGATCTCTATGGAGTCTTCTGCACCTGAAATTTTCTCTTCCATCTCTTATATTCTGTTGCTGATGCTCACATCTATGGTTCCTGATTTCTTTCCTAGGGTTTCTATATCCAGTGTTGTTTCTCTTTGGGTTTTCTTCAGTGTTTCTCCTTCCATTTTAAGATCTTGAATGGTTTTCTTCAATTTCGTCATGTGATTGGATGTGTTTTCCTGTAGTTCTTTAAGGGATTTTTGTGTTTCTTCTACCTGTTTAGCAGTGTTTGCCTGTAGCTCTTTAAGGGCTTCTAGTTGTTTAGCAGTGTTATCTTGTGATTCTTTGAGGGATTTTTGTATTTCCTCCTTAATGGCTTCTACCTGTTTAGCAGTGTTCTCCTGTAGTTCCTTGAAGAATTTCTGTTTTTCTTCTTTAAGGGCCTCTGCCTGTTGAGCATTGTTCTTCTGCATTTCTTTATGTGTGTTATTAACTTCCTTCTTATAATCTTCTACCATCATGATGAGATATGATTTAAAATCTATGTCTTGCTTTTCAGGCATGTTAGGGTATCCAGGATTTGTTGCAGTGGGCGTACTGGGTTCTGAAGATGCCCATTGTTCTTGGTTTCTGTTAGTGAGGTTCTTCCTTTTGCCTTTCGCCATCTGGAGATTTCTGATGTTAATGTCCAAGCTGTCACTGGTTTGAGCTTGATCCTCCTGTGGTTCTGTTAGCCTCTGACAGCACTTCTGGTAGACCAACTCCCCCTAGAGATCCAGTGATCAGAGCACTCTCTGAAGGCAAGCTCTTCTCATGCAAGTCCGGTGTCTAGCAGACTGGAGCTCTGATCCACTTCCTGAGGTCTAGGGTCAGAACTCTCCCAGCAGGCTGCCTCTCTTCTGTAATCCTGAGGTGATCCCAAGGTCCCCTAATCCAGAGGTGATCCTAATGTCCTGGGGTGTGGAGAAAGCACAAATGGCCCTAGCCGCCCAGGCTCAGAGGGAAGATGGTGTGGGTGGTCCTGGCTGGAAGAGGTCCCAACATCCAGTTGGGCAGAGTTCCTCTGTTCCTGCTGCTGCTGAAACCAGACCCTCTGCAGATTCCAAAGCCCACGCTGCACACCACTCACCAGAAACCTGGAGGTGTTCCTAATGTCCTGGGGTGTGGAGAGTGCACTAGGGGGTCCTAGAGGCCTTCACTGGGCTAAGAAGGATGATGGGGGGTGGGGGTGGTCCTGGCTGGAAGAGAACCCAGCCTCCAGATGGGCGGTGTTCCTCTCTTCCTGCTGCTGCTGTAACCAGGAACCCTCCGCTGATTTCAAAGCCCAGGCTGTACCCCACTCACCAGTAACACAGATGTGTTCCTAATGTTCTTGGGTGTGGAGAGTGCACTAGGGGGCCCTAGAAGCCTCTGCAGGGCTAAGAGGGATGATGGGGGGCGGGGTGGTCCTGGCTGGAAGAGGTCCCAGCCTCCAGTTGGGCGGAGTTTCTCTGAACCTGCTGCTGCTGAAACTGGACCCATCCCTCAGTGGGTTCCAAAGCCCATGCTGCTCACCACTCACCCATAACCTGGAGGTGTTCCTAATGTCCTGGGGTGTGGAGAGTGCACAAGGGGGCTCTAGCAGCCTCCGATGGGCTAAGAAGAATGATCAACTGCCTAGATCTTAACCAGGTACTGAAAGCCTATGGAGTTTTTTAAGGTAAATGGTCAGATATGCTATGGGCTTTGGGCTCCATGTTTCTGGACCACAGTATGCAATGCAATACTGTGTCCCGGGAGCCTATGCTTAATAGAAGTGGGAGGATTAAGGTTTACAGAAATTACATGACAGAGGAGTAAGAAATATGAATTAAAAAATTATTCAAGTTGTGAACACACCAAACTCCATTCTGATCCACTGTCACGTCTGGGTGAATCTGTGTTCTCATCTACTACAAGTGAATTAGATGAACATTGCCAAAAAGCCAAAAAATGTGAAGAGGTCTGGAACAGGCTTGGAAGCACTAGCCAGAATATGACACCTGCTAGCACCATGATCCTTGTGCACTCACTCTTCCTACCCACAAGGTATGGTGTCCCTGTCAGCCTACAGACCCTATCAGCCAGAGGACAAATCCTAGGTCTTAGGACAGGACAATGGGGTTGGGGATGCAGAGGGCACATTTCAGTTCCACAACTGCAGTTGTTGTGTGTAACCAACTGCTTGGACCTTACAGGGAGGTGGGTCTCTAGGTAGAAATTGCTCAGGACGCTGTGGGGCAAGACTAATGAGGGAGGTGCATGTGCATGTCCTAAGTGAGTGTGTGCCCCAGGATAATGGTCAGAATTCCACAGGCAGAGAAGGGAATGGCTTCTCAGCACCACCTTTGGCCTCTGGAGCACCCACCTTGGGTTCCCTCTTGGAACTTGCTCATTAGCAAGCTTTGGGCATCAGAGGATCTGTGTTTCTTATCCTTCCCTGCCTGCATCCTTGGGGGACATTGGACTTCAATGCTGAGGTGGAGGAGTGTGGCTCAACATGGAGCAGGTGCAGCAGAGTGGTGATGGAGATGCCATTGTGTGAGTGACCTTATCTGGGCAGCCATTTACAACGCCATCTGCTTCCCTTAAGGTTCTAGGCATCAGGCACATCTGATCTTTTTTAAGCTCCTCTCCC
The DNA here is from genome assembly GCA_902729485.2 of Mus minutoides. Taxonomy (NCBI): domain Eukaryota; kingdom Metazoa; phylum Chordata; class Mammalia; order Rodentia; family Muridae; genus Mus; species Mus minutoides. Next base: position 22,073 of record LR754872.1, read on the forward strand.
TTTTTTATTCCCACCTGGGTGGGTATGCAGTCACAGGAAGCCTTCTGAAAAAGCCAGTGTCCTCAGCAAGATGAGAACTATATCTAGAGTAAGCACAGACAAAGGGAGAGGGACACAGGAGATCCCTTCAGGTAGTGTGAGGTCTTATCCCTGCTTGAGGTGCATGGGGGCTTTTTTTGAACTTTTTATCTCCTTGAGCACTGGATTTGGCTCCATTACACCTCCAGGTGCTCCTTTTCTCCTCACATGGGGTATTTTGTATTTCTCTTTGTCTAGCTTGTGCCTTTCCATGATGTATCAGCATAGGGTTACCACTAATAACCAAGTGACACAGTCAATACTAGGCTGTTTTTTAAATTTCCTATTTTATACCATTAATAGAAAACCATTCCATTGGACAAGAGCAGAAGGCTGCCACAGTTTTTAGCAAAAGTACCTCAAGAACAGTCTTCAGGCCACTCTCAATATCCTTTCTTTCTGAAATGGAGCTGGGCCTTCATAGCTTATATC
>LR754873.1:8267-22469 GCA_902729485.2 Mus minutoides
ATATATATATATATATATATATATATATATATATATATATATATATATATATATAGTGTTTATTTCATATATCCATGCAGTGTACTTAGAACTGTGGTGTCTATGTTCTGTCCCCTGGGTTCTTCTTTTTATTTTGAAATGCATCATTAACAGTTGCCTGTCCCTGCCCTACTATCTTAGAGAGCACCAGCTGAATGTGCCTGACAGGACAATATGCTATGAGATGGAGAATTGGGATTTCAAAATGTCCTGAATTTTAAATTAAAAATTCTCTTTTTAGGGATTACAAGTTAACACATACATAGCTTCCTTTTTTTTTCTCTACAGTCTTTTTTTAACATTTCATCTAGAGCTTTTCCAGTACTGTATAAATGTTTTGTATTTAGTGTGAGTAATATAGAAATACCTGAGTCCATTTTATATTGACTATGACACACCAAAAATGCCCTATCAAACCTTAAAATGAGAACACAAAGGGGCGACTCATATGCCCTCTTACCTAAGATGAAATGTCAGGGTTATTTCACAGAAATCGTTTATGCAGATTTTGAATCTATGTGCATCTGATTCTAAACTCACATTCCTTTTATAGTAAAATCAAAACTTTGTGCTTAGTAACAAAACCTCTCTCCCAAAGTTATCACAAGGATTAAATGGGATAATGTGTGTGAAGCAACCAGTCAGTCTAGAGCCTGCCACCAAAAATTACTCAGGAAACGTTAATTTAGCTTCAGAAATACTCAAGGTGCCCCTTAAATTTTAATCATGGGCCCTTACATATTAAAATTGTCAAATAGCAATCATTATGGGTCCTTGGTGGTTAGTGGCCTTTCCACAATAGGTCTACATGCACTTTCCAGATATTTAAAATGAAATTGCAACTTAATACTGTGTTCTTTTGTCTCAGCTTGCTAAAAATTTGACCCTATGCATGCATCTTCATTAGGAAATGACTAAAATTTCAGTGGACTTTATTTTTATACCATCTGTTTTTTACTTAGAATAACGGTGTTTGGTCTTGTTTTCAAATGTCTTGTAGTAACCCATTCTTCAATTCCAGTTTCCTAATTAAAATTCACTTAAATTTACCTTTAGAAAAAAATGCAATTTTATTTAACTATCACCTTCTGTATATTTTCATATATCAGACTATATATTCCCAATTCACATTTTCCAGCCAACTTAATCTAATTTGCACAAGCTTTCACTTTAATTGGTGCACATTTTTGCTGTTGATTTTTATCTTTAGAATATATCAATGTTTCTTAAATATGACATTTTGTTTACATTTTTTTAACTTTGAAAGAAGGTCAGTTTTCTAATTTACATTACATATTAGGTAAAGAGATAAGATTAAGCAAATAATTGTGTTAGGTTTATAGTTCACAGACAAGACAGGCAGAACTAATATATTCCTGTTCTGCTTATGCTATTTATCCAGTTTTCCTCTCTTAAGCTTTATTTGTGTACCCAAGGCATTGGGGTATGGCACTGAAAGAGCACAGGTCCTTGTTTTCTTTTCCAGCATTTACTACATATGTATTACTTTATTTCCAGATTGGAAAATATATTTACACTTAGAATGCTGGAACTTACAATACCTTTCAGAGTCATCGAAATACATTCCTCAAGTTTATACAAATGAGCCCGAGTTTCAGAAGTAGAAGAAAGTAGTGTCAAGAAAAGGCATGCTTATACAGCGAGATTAGTCAGCCCATAAACTACAGGGAAGGAGGAGTTACATCTCTAAACAGATGTGGATTTACTTTTGTTTCTGAACATTTTATATGAATTGGAATGGACTAGTCTTGTTTCACAGATTCTCGCTCTGTGAAGAACCTTAACTCTATATGGACAATAGAATTGTGATGGTGATAAGGATGATGATGATGACAGCAATATTTTCTACATTTTCTACTTCTGTTACTATGACAAAATACCTGGTCCAAACAATTTATGGAAGGAAGGAAATAGGGATTATTTAGCCCAAAGTTCAAGGATACAGTCTATCAGAGCAGGGACAGCTTTGCTGCATTAGCAAGAAGTAGTAGCATAAGCAATCACTAGTTTCTCCTGTTTTTGCAGGCAAAGACTCAAGCCAGGAAGTGATGTTGCCCACTTTTAGGGCAGGTCTTCCCACATTCTAAATCCTGTCAATTCGATCATATTTAACACTACAACATAAAAATCACTACAAAGAAGCAAAGTAAAAACACAGAGAAACCACCTATTACTCTTGGGAAGTCACTCAAGCTAGACCATACTTATCTTGTCCTGGGTTTCTCAGTAGGTTTATACCAAGTCAACTGTGAATCCATCATGGAGGGTGAAACAATTTTTTTTTGAAAATTTTTAATTATTATTTTTATTTTTTTACAGTCAGGTCATCACCCCCTCCCAGTCTACCCTTCCACAGTTCCTCATCACATTTTTTAAATTAGATATTTCTTTATTTACATTTCAAATGCCACCCTGAAAGTTCCCTACACCTTCCCCCACCTTGCTCCCCTACCCGCCACTCACATTTCTTGGCCCTGGCATTCCCCTGTAGTGGGGCATATAAAGTTTGTAAGACCATGGGGACTCTTTTCCTGATGAAGGCCTACTAGGCCATCTTCTGCTACATATGCAGCTAGAGACACAAGCTCTGGGGGTTCTGGTTAGTTCATACTGTTGTTCCACCAAAGGGTTGTAGACCCCTTCAGCTCCTTGGGTAATTTCTCTAGCTCCTCCATAGGGGGCCCTGTGTTATAACACCATTAAAATGGGGTACAGAGCTAAACAAAGAATTCTCAAGTGAGGAATATGGAATGGCAGAGAAACACCTGAAAAAAATGTTCAACATACTTAATCATCAGGGAAATGCAAATCAAAACAACCTTGGGATTCCACCTCACTCCAGTCAGAATGGCTAAGATAAAAAACTCAGATGACAGCAGAGGCTGGTGAGGATGTGGAAAAAGAAGAACACTCCTCCATTGCTGGTGGGATTGCAACCTGGTACAACCACCCTGGAAATCAGTCTGGAGGTTCCTCAGAAAATTGGACATAGTACTACCAGAAGATCCAGCAATACCTCGACTGGGCATATACCCAGATGTTCCAACTGGTAATAAGAACACATGCTCCACTATATTTGTAGCAGCCTTATTTATAATAGCTAGAAGCTGGAAAGAACCCAGATGCCCCTCAACAGAGGAATGGATAGAGAAATTGTGGTACATTTACACAATGGAATACTACTCAGCTATTAAAAACAATGAATTTATGAAATTCTTGGGCAAATGGATGTTATCTGGAGGATATCATCCTTAGTGAGGTAACCCAGTCACAAAAGAAGTCACTTGATATGCACTCACTGATAAGTGGATATTAGCACAGGAACTTAGAATACCCAGGATATGATTTGCAAAACACAAGAAAATCAAGAAGAACGAAGACCAAAGTATGGATACTTCATTCCTTCTTAGAATAGAGAACAAAACACCCATGAAAGGAGTTACAGAGACAATGATTGGAGCTAAGATGAAAGGATGGACCATGCAGAGACTACCCCACCTGCGGATTCATCCCATAATCAGCCACCAAACCCAGACACTATTGCATATGCCAGCAAGATTTTGCTGAAAGGACCCTGATATAACTATCTCGAGTGAGGCTATGCCAGTGCCTGGTAAATACAGAAGGGGATGCTCATAGACATCATCACATTCTTTCTCCCTCTGTCTCCAAGAGGATATTCCAGAACCCCCACCATCCTCTCCACTCCCTGAGGCCTCAGATCTCTTGAGGGTTGAGTGCTCTTTTCCCACTGAGGTCTCACCAGGCACTCCTCTGAATATTATGTGTCAGGGACCACAGACAAGCTAGTGTATGCTGCCTGGTTGGTGGCTCAGTGTCTGAGTGATCTCAGGGGACCAGGTTAGTTGAGACTGCTAGTTTTCCTCTGAGGTAGCCCTCCTCCTCAGCTTCCTCCAACCTTTCCCCAATTCAACTACAGGGGTGCCCAACTATAGTCCTGTGGCTGGGTGGAAGTATCTGCATTTGTCTCAGTTGGCTGCTTGTTGGGCTTCTCAGAGGACAGCCATGCCAGGCTCCTTTTTGTAAGTATACCATAGCATCAGTTATAGTGTCAAGCCTTGTACCCTCCGTTGAACTAGATCCCAAGTTGGGCCGCTTGCTGGACCTCCTTTCCCTCAGTCTCATCTCCATTTTTGTCCTTTCAGTTTTTTTTTTTTTTTTTTTTTTTTTTTTTTTTAGATAGAAACAATTCTGGGTCAGAGATTTTGACTGTGGAATGGCAACCCCATCTCTTACTCAATTTCCTTGTTTTCCTGCTGGAGGGGAGGTGGGCTCTACAATTTCCCTCTCCCCACTGTTGGGCATTTCCTCTAAGGGTTCTCCCTTTGAGTCCTAAGAGTGTCTCACCTCCCAGGTTTCTGATACATTCTAGAGGGCCTCCCCCACCCCTGACTCCCACCAGTGGAGGTTGCATATTTCCATTCATTGTGCTGACTCTCAAGGCTTCTCTCCTGTTAACCCCCAAATCAGATTCCCCTTCTCCCTCCTGTCTCCATATTCCCACCAAGCTCCCTCCCTCCCTCCCTCTGCCTCCCTGATTGCTTTATTCTCCCTCCCAAGTGGAACTGAAGCATCCTAACTTAGGCATTTTGGCTGCTAACCTTGAGTTTTATGGAATGTATCTTGCATATTCTGTACTTTTTTTTTTCCTAATAGCCACTTATTAGTGAGTACACTTGTTGATCCAGATGGATGGAATGAAAATTCAAAATTTCAAATTACAATTTGGAATACAGAGTATTGGAATATAAAAACGAATCACTTTAGGAGTACACAGGTTGATGCTACATTGCCTGGTATTGAATTTCAGCTGCTTCTGTTGTTATCTGTAAGCTGCCTTGGCCATGTTACAGATTCTCCATGTTAAGGAGATTTACCTGTAAGATACAATGATGGAAGGGTATGCTCATTCCCCAGAATTCACAAACTGCTTACATATGAAGACGATGTTCACACTAAACAACCATGAAAAGATCGAGGCAGACAGGCATGTGTGATGCATACAAAATGTATGATAACCATAATCCACATATTTATGGTGGTCCCTCAAGCCATGGTGAATTGCATATGTCTTCTGTCTGAAAGAATCATAAGGAAATTCTTTCACATTTAGTTGAGAGTGTGCACCTGGTTCATCCATCTTTAAGGACTAACTTCACAATGAAATGATAGCAGCATTATTTTCTGGTCCATGATTCATGTTTCTGACAGCGGATACTAGTGGGTTTCAGCTGAGAGAATCTGTCTATCACACCTTTTGGTACCCAGACATCCATTTTTAAAAATGTAATCTCCAGAGAACTTTTGGCTCCAGAATTCCAAGCAGGTAAAGTAGGGCAGTGTCCATGACAAGAGAGAAGGGGCAGGGGAGAGAAAGATAGGAGACAGAGAAAGACAGGAAGTGGAGAGAGACAGAAAGACAGAGACATAGAAAAGACAGAGACAGACAGACACAAGCACAGAGATAACATTTCAAATGGGAAAGATGCTTTTTTCTCTAATCTAGCACTAAGCTATAACCTCTATCCTTCAATTCCTAACCTCTATCCTTCAATTCCTAAACAACTTGAAGGCAGCTTTCAAATCAACTCAAGATTTAACTAATCACAGTTCTATGCAGTTAATCTTAGATAGCAATTTATCACTGAGCAGAAATTCATTCAATTATGTCAGTCTAATATTATGTTTTGACGATCCTTTTGTTTGACTATTAACATTGCTGGCAAACTCCTTAATGATTAGACACAGAATTGATTAATAAGATTTAAGTCTTAACAATTGGATCTTACTATTTTAGCTTGACGTTTATTAAAGGTCTGTCTTTTCTAAGGCTGGTAATTTTAATGGCACACGCTAATTGATTTGCATCTATCTACCCTTTGATTCACTTCTATGAACTGTATTTGTACACATTGGGTAGTCTATGCTATGTATTCAAGGGAAATCCAATCTGTCCCCAAATCTTTGCTTTATTGCTCCAGATTATTAAGCAGTTCCACATTATAGACACAGAGAATGACTTGGGATTCAAATTAAAACAAGTTTAAATAGACTGCAAAGCTTTTCTCAGCACACTGGCTTCTACATTAAATACCCGAATTAATGCACATTGTCATCCAGGCACAGGAGCCTGTTTTCTAGGTTCTAACTATAGTGCCTACTTAACATAATTAAGTTTAAGGCCCATATTGTGTAAATTGCATAAATTGTATCATTGGGCATCTTATTTGTTTACTATTTGGAAACAAAAATGTTTTAAACGCTGCTGATCCTTTAGCTATTATTAATATCCACCAGATTATCTGAAGTTGTGTCCAAAGGAGAAAAGTGGATATATTTGAACTCTAAAGTATGCATGCACTCATCTGTTTGCTCACTCATTCAGTTCCTTAATGGATTCTGCTAGTATTTAGTTTTACATATTTTATTGTGTTTCCTTACTTATCTATTTGTTTGAGAGAGAGAGAGAGAGACAGACAGAGAGAGAGAGAGAGAGAGAGAGACAGACAGAGAGAGAGAGAGAGAACAGGGGTTATGTCATGCATATGGAAATCAGAGAAAGATTTTTGGCAGTTTGTTCTCTCCCTCTGCCACATAGAACTTGGGGATTCACGTTCAGCTTGCAAAGCTTGGTAGAAAGCCTCTTTGCCCACTGAGCCCTCTTACCACCACCCTGAGCTGTTTTTGGACAATCCATTGTGCAACCATTCTCCATTACTCCCTTGCTAGCAATACTTTGAATTTTCTCTTTTTTCCCCTTTTACTAAAAATAAATTCTTTCTTCCTACAATATATTTTGAATTCAGTTTCCTTCCTTCCCATTACTTCTCTCAGTTCGTTCCCACCTCTCCTCTCTTCTGCATCCACTCACATTCTGGCTCTCATTAGAAAATAACAGGCTTCTAAAAGATAACAACAAAACATACAATAATAGATGACAATGGGATGAAGCAAAAACCATCACATCGAATTTGACAAGCCAAGCCAACAGAAGGAAAGAACCCAAAAGAAGGCATTAGAAACAGAGTCCCACTCATTCACAAACTCAGGAATCACAAAAAATCACTAATCTGAAAGGTATAATATACATGTGGAGGATCTGATGTAGACCCATGTCAGCCTGTGCATGCTGCTTCAGTCTCTGTAAGTTCATATGAACTTCCTCAGTTGATTAAGAGGGTCTTCTTTTCCTGGTGACCTTCATCCACTCTGCCTCTTTTCCACTTCCTCTTCCTCCACATTTCCTGAGCTCGGAAAGGATGGAATTGACGACAATATTTCATAAAGAACTGAGTGTTCTAAGGTGTTCCTCATTATGTAATGTCTGGCTGTGGCTCTGTATTTGTTCCCATCTGCTGTAGAAAGAAGCTTTTCTGTTTGGCTAAATAAGGCATTGATCTATGAATATAAGAGAACATTGTTAAGAATAAGTTTGCTGTTACTTACCTTTTTAGGCCAGTAGTATTTGGATTTATGATAGGTGTCTCAGCTATTTTTCTCTGTTTCTTGGTCACCTCCAAGCAATATCAGTCTGGTATGTGTTCCATTTCCTGGAGCAGACAATAAATCAAATTAGATATTGGTCGGTCAGTCCCACAAGCTTTGTGCCACCATTTCTCAATCAAGACATTATGTAAATTTTTACTTCTGAATGTGGATCCTGATAAACTGAAGCCGATTGAAATGGCTGAGAACAAGTTCACAGTGGCAGGCTCAGTATGGACGACTTGAAGCTGAAGTCCACAATTATGATGAAAGGAGCTATATTCAGTGCTATGGAAAATCTCATCACCTGTAGTGAAAAAGCAGAGCTTCTTCAGGTGAACAGGGAGATAGGTCAAGCAAGTGATAATTCATGTTATGTCATAAGTATTGACAAAGTAATATATAATCCACAATCCTGAATCTCAGCATCCCAGTAGACCCCATTACCTGGGCACCAGTTGGTCATCGAGACTACTTTTTGGTCTTTCATTTGACTTCCTCAGTACTCAGGGTTAGTTATGAGAGTCTTAGGATGCTCTTGATTGTAATGATTGTAGTGAATCCCCTGGTCTCTTGCTCTTCTTCATCCAATAACCAGTAGTATTGCTTATACGTCTGTTTTAATGATGGCAGAGGAAGAATGAACAAAGCCAATGCTTTACTTTTTAACCATTCCTTTTGTGTTGAACTTTTTAAGATTCACTTGTTCCTGAGGAAAGAGTATAGTCAGAGGAAGAGACCAAGGCCAACATTCAGAGTCACAGAGGAAGAAAACAAAAGGGTATACATCAAAGGTGATAAGATATAAACAATATACATTGTTCTTCAATGTTACAAAGGTCACATTGCAAAAACCAACAAAAATTCACTACCTAAAATGACTTCAAACTACTTTAAAAATATATGTCCATCAAAACTTTTCTGGCTTATTTTCCAATTTCTGTTTCTTGAAGTTTTTTTTTTTTTTTTTTCTCTTGTGAGTTTGTGTCCTTTAACTATCCCATGTGAACAGTATTCAGCTTCTTAAAGTCACCTGAGAATGGAGTGTGGACAGAGATGGTATTTATCTTGTGTAGGTTACAGTTTTTTTGGTTCCTGTGTGCTTTGTATCACCCTGATAAGCACTATGGATTTATGTGGCTCACAGTTTGCCCTTACAATCCATCCTGGGTGAAATCAGAACAGGAACTTAATCAGAGATATGATGAATGTTGTTTATTGGCTTTCTTTCTCTGTTCATAATCTACTTTCTTACATACATGTCCAGGAATGGCACATCCCCCATTATTCTTGAACCTCCCACATTAGTCATCAATTAAGGCAATAACCCACAGATGTAACCAGGACAAATCTGATGGAGGTGTTTCCTTAACTGAGGTTTCATCTTCCCACATGTCTTTAGTTTGTATCAAGTTGACAAAAGCTAACCAGATCACTCTTTCTCGTCAGAAAATCAAGGGAAAATAAAAACAAACAAATAAACAAACAAGATAACAACAAAATAGCTTATTACATGAAGAAAAGTTGGCCCTTAGAGTTTTTACAAGTTTTATTTCTTTTAAATTAGAGTACAATTACATTATTTCTCCATTTCCTTTTCTCTTTCAAAATCTTCACATGTAAGCTGCTCCTACTTTGTTCTTTTATAAATTCATGGCAGATTTTTAAAATTGTTCTTACATACACCTATGGATATACACGTTTTCAGGGCTGAGTGCCTGGTATTGGATAACAAGTTGGAGTGTTCTTTCCTGGAGATTCTTTCTCCCATTCTCAGCATGTTCCTCTGGTTCTTACAGTCTTTCCTCTCTTTATTCCATAGGAGTTATGTTGCAGGTATACCAGTTGGATTTGGGCTTCTACATCTCTGCATTTTGATCTGTTGTAGTTTTTATGTAATGATCTCCCTCTGTTGCAATGAAATTTTTTCTTGATGAGTGGTGAAGACTATACTTATCTATACATATAAGGACTGATTTTTAGAATGTAGTTCAAGATTATGGTAAAGTAGTGGTTGTAGATTCTCTCCCAAGACTCATAACTTCACTAGTCCTGAGTACTTGTCTAGTTTTCCATTACCCGGTATGATTTCCCTCCGGATGAACAATTCTTAATCATTAAAGAGGTGTTGGTTACCAAGGAAGCATATGTGCAACTAGTGTACTCTTAGGGTTGTTCTGTTTCATAAATATAATATTACGTGAGTTGAGGATTTATAGACATAGTTTAGTCTCTAATCCCTTTCAGTGTACAACAAAAGTCAACATTTCTGTAACCTTTGGTAGAAAATATTTGATAATATATTTGCAATTCAGGGGCCAGCATGGAGCTTAATATGCTACTTACAAATACAGATAAACTTTCCTTTGAGTTCTTCTCTTGGTAGAGACAGAAAATCTGTATATTTTTCCTAGAGATTTTGCCAACCTCAGTCATAGGAAGAATTTAGCTGAATGTAATAAATTTGTTCCAATTTGCTTCAACTTTAGAAATAGTCTCCACAATAGTATTGTGAACCTTTCTTCCATTTACAAAACCAAATCTGGTAGTTGTTACTTTTTTCTTTTTAAGTTGTGCATGTTACTGCATGGTATATGTAGTTTTATTCTGGAATCCTCCAAGAAGGTATACAGAGGCAGATACATGAAAGGGTAATGTCACTGTCTCTTCCATTTGGAAATTGTGTCTTTTCCATCTGCCTTTATATGTTTTCTGTTGCCTGATAGGTGTCCATGTACCCTCCAGCCATGGGTTCTACACGGAGCTTTTAATAAGATGAACTTTGCTCTAAGATTTCCCAGTGAGAATGAATTATTCCCTCTCTGTCAAGGTCATCCTTTCTGCTCCAGGTGCTAATTTGTGCTGCTCTTGATCCACTCATATCATTGGTAGTGGAGTCCTTGGTATGTGCTCTATTGAAATATTACTAATGTATGAAATGTAACATTAAATTTCTAATCTAATCAATCAAATGGCAAATGTATGCAGTATATGCTTGGCTAGTAAAAAGATTAATTGCCATGTGAAATGAAAACCAACTCTCTATAAGGTGAAATATTACATGTCTCCCACAGAAAGATGGAAACATGAACACGGTGTTAAGCTAATGACTAGTTCTGCCATTCAACCATATGGATTGCCTTTAAGACAAACTGCAATGAAGATTAAAGGCATATAAAATCAACTCTCTATTAAAGCAGTTAGGGCTTTTCTCCAGATTCTACAGGAAAATTATGCAATCTGTTGCAAAACCCAGCACTTGTCTCCCAGATGGTGCAAGAATCTATCTAAGCAAACATTTCTTCTAGGTCTGTGTAACAAACCAAGCATATTTTTTATTTTCTCTGCTTGATTATGCATCTGAAGACATTTACACAGAGAGGACCTTGTAGAGCTGTTGTTGATTTGCATTGTAAAATTCCTCAATATTATGATGATATACACTTCTGAAAGCAAACCTGAAGTTAGAAAGTAAAAGATGAAGTGTTTTCTGAGATGTACTTTGTCTGATATTTTAGCTGGCAATTTTTTGGTTTCCTACAGAAGTATTCTGCATGCATTTGGTAAAAGTGAAGCCAAAATCTCTTGTTAATTAATGTGGAGATGGTTATTTTTTAGAAGGTCCCTCCAGTATGAAATGTATTATTTGAAATACAGTACGTGAATTTAATTATTATTTAAGGAGTCATGGAGAGAAAAATCTTCACACTGGAATGGATCAATATAAACACATTTTTTTTTTTTTTTTACATATGGTCATACAAACAATGACTGTGTCATACATATGACAATGCTAACCACCATCATAAATAATCGGGCAGATAGATCAAGCTGTGTTACCCTTAGCATATTTTCCACCAATTTTGCTGAATCATCTTCCTGTTTTTGATCTTTGCTCCCCTTTGGCTTTACTAACGCCCTACAACTCCAGAAAGATATTTTCCATAATTTGGAAATTAAGCAGGCAGATATTTCCTTCTAAGGCACCAATGATACACCTACCTTAAAAGCATAAGCAGGGCCTGGTTCCAAATACCTTGTTTACACAGAAGAAATACATATTTCTTCTATGAAAAAACTAAATCTTTCATTGTTGTGGATAGCCCTGGGGTTGATTATATTTGATGTTAATTCCATTCTCCTGTGAGTGGTTGCGAACAAGGAATGAGTCAGCACTCAGGTGATTTACTGTAAACCTTCTTCCTACCTTCATTTGTAAAGAGAAGAAGAGAAAATTGGAAAAGGGAGTGGATGCAGAGGAGGAGGAGGAAGAAGAAAAGCAGAGCAGAAGTGCCTTGACTGGAGAAACTGCAAGTTCTAAGGTGTCTCATAGAAGTAGAAGACGGTAGTATAGTGTTAGATCTGCCCAATCTAGGCACACAGCATGTATTCATATTAACTGAGTCATCTTTTCATTGCGGGGGCATATTTGGGAGAAATTTACCACAACAATTTCTTCTACAAAAAATGAAATCTTTTATGTTTTGTCCTAATACGCAATCACAAAAGAACTCACATAACATGTACTCACTGATAAGTGGATATTAGCCCAAAAACCTAGACTACTCAGGATACAATTTACTAAACACGTGAAAATCAAAAAGAATGAAGATCAAAATGTGGACAGGTCACCCCTTCCTAGAATTAAGAACAAAGCACACATTGAAGGAGTTACAGAGATCATGTGTGGAGCTGAATCAAAAGGATGGACCAACCAGTGACTGCTGCAGCCGGGGATCCATCCCATAATCAGCCACCAAACATAGACACTAGTGCATATGCCAGCAAGATAGTGCTGAAAGGGCCCTGATATAGCTGTCTCATGGGAGGCTATACTAGTGCCTGGCAAACACAGAAGTGGATGCTCACAGTCAGCTAATAGATGGAACACAGGACTCCCAAGGAAGGAGCAAGAGAAAGTACCCAAGGAGCTGAAGGGGTCTTCAACCCTATAGGTGGAAGAATAACATGAACTAACTAGTACCCCCAGAGCTCATGTCTCTAGCTGCATGTATAGAAGAAGTAGGCCTAGTTGGCCATCATTGGGAAGAGAGGCCCCTTGGTCATGCAGACTTTATATGGCCCAGTAGAGGGGAATGCCAGGGCCAAGATGTGGGAGTCGGCGGGTAGGGGAGCAGGGCGGGGATGGGAGAGGGTTTAGGGAACTTTCTGGATAACATATGAAATGTAAATAAAGAAAATATCTAATAAAAATTGAAAAAAATGAGAGTTTATTTTATTTTTTAAATTTTATAAGATATTTTCTTATTTTACAATTCAAATGCTATCCTGAAAGTTCCCTCCCTCTGCCCTTCTCCCCTCCCCCCTACCCCACTCCCACTTCTTGGCCCAGGTTTTCCCCTGTATTGGGGCATATAAAGTTTGCAATACCAAGGGCCTGTTTTCCTGATGATGGCCGACTAGGCCATTTTATGCTACATATAGAGCTAGAAATACGAGCTCTGGGGGTTCTGGTTAGTTCATATTGTTGTTCCTCTTATAGGGTTGCAAGTCCCTTCAGCTTCTGGGGTGCTTTCTCTAGCTTCTCCTTTGGGGGCCCTGTGTTCCATCATACAGATGACTGTGAGCTTCCACTTCTGTCACTTGATCTTTAACAAGGGAACTAAAACCATCCAGTGGATAAAAGACAACATATTAAACAGATGGTGGCTGCACAGCTGGTGATTATCATGTAGAAGAATGTGAATTGATCCATTCTTATCTCCTTGTACAAAGCTCAAGTCTAAGTGGATCAAAGACTTCCACATAAAACCAGAGACACTGAAATTTAAAGAGGAGAAAGTGGGGAAAAGCCTTGAAGATATGGGCACTGGGGAAAAAAATTCCTAAACAGAACAGCAATGGCTTGTGCTGTAAGATCAAGAAATGACAAATGGGACCTCATGAAACTGCAAAGCTTCTGAAAGGCAAAGACACTGTCAATAAGACAAAAAGGCCACCAACAGATTGGGAAAGGATTTTTACCAATCCTAAATCTGACAGGGACTAATATCCAATATGTACAAAGAGCTCAAGAAGCTGGACTCCAGAAATTCAAATTACCCCATAAAAATGGGGTACAGAACTAAACAAAGAATTCTCAAGTGAGGAATACTGAGGGCTGAGAAGCACCTGAAAAATGTTCATAATCCTTAGTCATCAGGGAAATGCAAATCAAAACAACCTTGAGATTCCACCTCACTCCAGTCAGAATGGCTAAGATCAAAAACTCAGGTGACAGCAGATGCTGGCAAGGATGTGGAGAAAGAGGAACACTCCTCCATTGCTGGTGAGATTGCAACCTGGTACAACCACTCTGGAAGTAAGTCTGGCGGTTCCTCAGAAAATTGGACATAGTACTACCAGAAGATCCATCATCCTGGGCATATACTCAGAAGATGTTCCAACTTGTAATAAGGACACATGTTCCACTATGTTCATAGCAGCCTTATTTATAATAGCCAGAACCTGGAAAGAACCCAGATGTCCCTCAACAGAGGAATGGATACAGAAAATGTGGTACATTTACACAATGGAGTATTACCCTGCTATTAAAAACAATGAATTTATGAAATTCTTGGGCAAATGGATTTATCTGGAGGATATCTTCCTGATTGAGGTAACCCAATCACAAAA
>LR750339.1:0-114617 GCA_902729485.2 Mus minutoides
CCAAAATGTTAAGCCTGGGTGAGATTCTGCTCACCTGTGAGGTGCCACGGGTCATGTGCCATCAGGTGGTTGGCCTCTGCACAAAAAGGAGAGATAAGATGCTTTAAAAGCAACTGGGAAGGCAGCAGTCTTGAGAGGAGGCAATGCCTCTTATAAGCAGCTTAACCCTGCACTCTACTGGTCAAACTGTGACATAGACGGTCCACTCGTCTGCTTTGAAAAAAATCAAAAAACATCAACCTGTGCAAAGTCACTATTCAAAGATGCAAAAGGCCTTCTTCTGCATGGAGTCACCTCCAGCACTCTCAGTGTCTTAGAAGAACTCTCGAACAGAGACAAGGCTTTCTCTCAGGCAAGTACAGAAATGTATCAAAGGTGAGAAAACAAATAAGACAAATGACAGCATTATGCTGACAGGGATTCAAGGAAAACGGACCACTTATTCATTGCTGGTGGGAGCACAAACATGTACAGCCACTATGGAAACCAGCGTGGCAGGTCCTCAGGAACCTGGGACTCTATTTCCCTCACCTCTATCTCTTATCAGCTACAACAGTCTTGGGTATATACCCAACAGACACTGTGCCTGCTATAGAGACACTTGCTCATCCGTGTTCAATGGTTCTCCATACATCATAGCCAGAAATAGCCTAGATGCCCATCCATTGAGAAGTAATGAAAATGGGTTCCATTTACACAGTGAAATACTATTGGGCTGTTTGGTTGGGTGTTTTTTTTTTTTTTTTTAAGGAATTATGATATTCTCAGATGAATAAATGGGGCTGGGGGAAAAAAAAGATCCTGAATGACGTAACCCCAAACAAAAAGACAAATATTCTAAGTTTTCTCTTGTATGTAGCTGTTTGCTTTTAAACCATCAAGATGTGTGCTATAATCCATATACCCACAGTGGTTAGGAGTGTAGTAAGGGACTAGTGTCAAGGAGAGGATTTCCCAAAGAAAGAGAAACAGAATATATTATTAAGCAGAAACAGGGAAAGGAGGGACTAGAGTGGGAAGATTAAATGAGGAGGGAGATGGGAGAGAGGGGCAGAGGAAGGAATGTGGGGAGGTCACTAACACTAAGGCCCATTATACTCCAGAAGGTTCCTAAAACAAATACATGTAGGAAAGAGAGATACGTAGAATCACCAAAGAATGGAGAAGATAGTGCCCTAACTAAAAACCTTTCGCCACCAGGTGAAACTCCAGTGCCGGAATGGCAAAGGATCCCCGCTGTAAACCCACGAATATCTCAGGCTATTGGTTGCTCTCCACAAACTAACAGGAAGGCCCTCTTGCAGAAGAGAATACCCACATCTCTCACTGAACATGGAGAAGGTGTGCTGCTGCCATACCAGAGCCTGTGCCCCTACTGAATAGTCTTCCAGTACTCTGTATGCTACCACAGGAGAAAGGCATCAGCAATCGAGCTGCAATGTTGCAACCTTCAAGAGTGACCTGCCCGGGAAATATGCTGGCGTCAGAGTAACACAGATATCGAGCCTTAAGGCCCGTGAGATGGAAACCATGCCTGACCACTGGATGGCCAAGAGCCTGAGAGTATACAAGCCATGGCCCAGGGAAAAACCAAACACTGGTGCTCTACTAAAAGAGCATACAATAAAATGCTCCTAATGGCACACTCTTTCTTTACTCATGGATCAGTGCCTTGCTTAGTCGTCCTCAGAGAAATGTCTTCTCACAGTAGATGGGAACTGATAGACAGACCCCCCCCATCTGGACAGTGTACCGACAGTGAGAGATTCACAGTACTCAGTCCTAAAGGTTTCTTCATCCAGCTTCTGCCCTCGGGAATTCAGGAGCAATGGGGAAGAGGAGGCAGAGGGATGTGAAGAACCAGAGGGGAGGGAGGACTCCAAGAAAACTGTCCCCCAGACACAACAGGACTGATGCACACAGGAACTCACAGAGAATGTATGTGGCAGCATGCCACAGGATCAACACAGGTTCAAGCCAGATGAGACCCATGCACAGAATGAAGGAAGTGGACCCAGGGCCCCAGTCCTGAGCAAGGCGCTCACATGCTTGCAAAGGAAAAATTAGTTTTCTCCAACGGTCTATCATGAGTCATATTAGCCATACTTAGGGTAGATGCTCTGTCCAGGAGTACCCAGTCAAAACAACAAACTCAATGCGATTTTTGTAGATCTTTTGTCTCCTATTGCTTAGTTTGTATATTTTTGTCTTCTTGTTCTTTGGCTTGTACATTTTGTTTTCTTGTTTTCTGTGTGTGTGTTGGAGGCTGTTGTACAGAATTGTTTCTGTGGTTTTGTTGGGGGTTTTTTTGTATGTTTGTTTTCTAAAGAGAGAAAGAAAGAGTGTGGAGTTGGGTGGGCAAAGAGGATAAGTGGGAGACAGAAGAGAGGAAAAGCCCAATCAGGATGTATTGTATAAAATGCTTTTCAAATAAGTTTCTTAACTAAAAACAGTGATATTCTTCATTCCAGAAACTCTTTGCCAGCACGGCCAGACAGAGGGGTGCAGGAGAGACAAGCTGGCCAAGCTGGAGGGGGCTGGGTTAAAACTTAAGAGACTTGGGAAGCCTCCCAGAGATGGTGACCCAAGAATAGAGTCACACTCAGGTACGTTCTCAATTTCCTCAACAGCATCAACTGGCAAAGGCTCAGCAGAAGAGCAAAGAAATGATTCCTGCACATTTCAAACCCAAGCTGGGCCCCAGCACCAATTTACTGGAGGAAAAAGAAAGGGGGATGGATTTGAATAAGTTTTAGCTAAAGTACACTCATTCCTCCTGAGTCTCACTGATACTTGCCCCCCAAACATCCCAGAATGATAACTGCATTCTCCACAGGATCACCAAGTGCAGGTTTAACTAGAAACCTGTGGTGGCGCACACCTGTAAACACAGCACTTGGGAGATGGAAGCAGGAGGATCCTCCTTGATACAAAACAAGTTCAAGGCCATCCAGGTCTACATGATACCCTCTCTCCACAAAATAGAAAGTAACTCACATCTCTTCATCTATGGAAACACTTTAGTGTACTCGTACATCCCAACTCCCAAGCAGAAATGCTGGCATTTCAAATGCTTCAAAGAAATGCAAATCTTCAAAGACCAAATGATTACATTATTTTTAAGAAGTTAAATTAGTAAATGCAAAAAAAGGAAAGCTTAGGGTACAAGACACAGTAATTCTCTCTGCATGTAAGTTAATGGTTTCCTGTGTTTGAGCAGAATGCTTACATTCTAAATGTCATAGCTGCTGAGTAAAATAAAATAAAATAAAATGAAATAAAAACAACAATAATTCTTACACAATGCTATAGGTAATCTTATCATATAACACCCACATTGGATGCCAACTGATTGCTATTTTAAATTTATTTGTATGGTGTTTGAGATGAATCCTAGAACTGCACATGTTCTACACAAATGCTTGACCACTGAGGTCCAGTCCAGTGAATGGCTGATAAAGCCAGCTTAGGGACAGGCTTCCAGTGAGCATTCTACAGTCTTCCAGGTTCTTAGGAGTCCTGACGGCAAAGAGTCAATACACCCAGCCCTTCCTTAAGCCAACACCAGCAGAAGGAGTGAGATTTTCAAACTTCCGCTGATCTTTCCAAGAAATACCAATGTTGTCTCTTGGTTTCTGGTTTGAGCAATTACAGAAATGACCTTGCTTTTTATCCCCCAGTATTAGACCAGAAGCAGTTTTTTTCTCCTTCAGGAAGCAAGTGGCTATCTTTTCCCCTGTAGTAAAAGCCAAGGCTTCAAAGAGATAATGGAGCTGAACTGAAATAGCAGAGCTACTCTTGCCATTTGTGAATATTACATGGGTCTTCCTCTTCCAGAGTGATACAAATGGCTCCACCCACTGTGGGCTCACGTTTCAGCCCATAGGGAAGGATGCAGCAGGCAGAGAACTAGGTGCTGTTCAGGGCATAGATGCACCAGGTCCCCTGCTCTCTGTCTAGCCTCTTCTTCCTTTACAGTAGTGGAACACGAAATAAAGCCAAAGCTATGGGAGTGTCTAGATCCTCGGCAGATACTTCAATGTCAAAAATCACCACAAACCCATTCTTACTACAAGAGACCAACACAGGTCACCCAAACCAAGAAGTCGTCAAGATGCTAAGAGTATGAAACCTATGTCAAAGCAGGACTCTTCATGATGGCCAGATGTCTGCAGTCCACTTCTGCCTTAATGGATCAACATCCCTCCCAGCCTGTACCCCAAGAACAGATAAGAGTCTTCATGCCTAGGAAGCTATCCACTGGCTTTAAGGTCTCTGGACAGCTCCCCTCTGGTTGATGTTATGACTCCTATCCTCCTATCAAACATTTAGAGTGCCGACTGTATTCCAGACACTATTCTCAAGAACACAAGCACGGCATTGGATATTGTCTTGATATTCAAATGAGGAAGAGAGACTACTGGATTAAAAATAAATTAATTGGACTGGAGAGATGGCTCAGCAGTTAGGAGCACTGGCTGGTCTTCCAAAGGTCCTGAGTTCAATTCCCAGCAACTCCATGGTGGCTCACAACCATCTGTAATGGAAGCCCCCTTGCGGTGTCTCTGAAGAAAGCAACGGTGTACTCATACATGAAATAAATAAATCTTTTTTAAAAATACGCAATCTGTGCCTTGTAGAAAGGCGGGTTCACACAGGAAGGTAGAAAGAGAAAGCTTTTCATAGGCTATGATGTCTGAGCTGACTCTTGGCAGTTAAGTTAAGGGACTTCAGGTGGAAAGGCATATGGATAAGGAGACAACAGACTTGCGAGTCAGGAAGATCTGGCTGTTCAGGGTCACTCAGTGGAGGTTATTCCACAACGTTTGGAATGAATGCATGGAAGGGATCGGCTTATGATCAGAATCAGACCTTGTTTGTCCCACTGAGGAATGTGGGGGTACCAGTGTCAACAGTTAAATCCTCAGAGGATCTAAATGAAGTCACAGGCGACCTACAGAAGTGTTGTAACTTACTTAGAAAGTGTTTTCAGGGTCAGCGGTTAAGAGCACTGACTGCTCTTCCAGAGGTCCTGAGTTCAATTCCCAGCAACCACATGGTGGCTCACAACCACCTTTAATGGGATCTGATGCCCTCTTCTGGTGTGTCTGAAGACAACTACAGTGTACTCATATAAATAAAATAAATAAATCTTTAAAAAAAAAGTGTTTTCAAAGACCAGAATTAGTTTCCAGAATTTAAAGATCATGAAAACGTGGACACTAAAATTCTCAACACAAAATCTGGCGATCCATTTACACATGGGGATAACGGTCTTGATGTGGAGAAAAGGAGATGCCCATGGGAGCAGCATTTACACATGGGGATAACTGTCTCGATGTGGAGAAGAGGAGATGCCCATGAGAAGGGCACAGGCAATGGAGTTTATGACCATTCCCACTTGTACTGAGTTCCCTGTCTGGTTTTACAGATGAGAAAAAAAAAACCCAATAAAATAAGAGTCATATAAGTTCACAGCTGAAAGCAACACCCTGATTAAATGGGTGCTGAGCTTGGAGCACAAGATCGAGCAATGCCTGAACGCAAATGAGAGGATGACCCAGGGATACCTAACGAAGGAAAATGTTGAAAATACTCCTGGCACAAGAATTCTTACTATTCATGTAACTTTTGAGTACTACCGGCTCATGATTCATAGAGTAAAACGTGACTTCCAAATTAAAAACAAAAATGGCTACTTGGGACATTACATGGAAAATCGACTTCAAAGCTATGAAGATACCTCAACCGCTGAGAAGGAATTGCAGCACACCTCCTGTGAAGTTCTCATCTGGTTCACCAGTCCCAGCAGAACTAACTTTGGTTTGCAAACTTTCTGAGCCAAGCTCCTGACAAGTGACCAAGTGACAAGCAGAGGTGGAATGACAGCCTTCCGAAACTCGCCTCCCAAGAGAGCAGTTACCTAGCAAACTTAGCAAGTGTCCAGAGAACTTACACAAGCCGTTGACATCCAACATACTGGAGATACCCCTGTCACTCATGTCCACTTCCGGCTGGTTCTTCTCCCTGCTCTCCTCCACCAGCTTCTTCAGTGACTTGGACATGTTCTGCAGCAAAGGACAACAAAGCACGTGGATGATGGCAAAAGTGGGAGCCTGGGGGTTGTGGGGCAGGTTAGGGCAGGAAAGGAGCAGAGGCCCAGGCTGAATTCTCCAGGGCTGCTTAGGGGAGAGTGGGTATCTCCGTGGAGTCCTTAGTGGGGGGACTTGGACCCCGCACACTCACCGCAGAGAGCAACACCTGGTGGGTGTGATGGGGACCTGCAGGGGAAACTCGGGTGGAGAGCGATGAACTGGATCAGCCGAAAACAGGATCCGGCAGCAGGAACACACCCTGTCCCAGCGATCGCGCAGGCGCACACAAAATCCGGCCAACCCCCACGCCCCTCC
This sequence comes from Mus minutoides, assembly GCA_902729485.2. NCBI lineage: Eukaryota > Metazoa > Chordata > Mammalia > Rodentia > Muridae > Mus > Mus minutoides. The sequence continues at coordinate 6,411 of LR750339.1, forward strand.
CGACCTGACACTTCCCAAATTAGGAGAACAGTTACCCAGCGTTGGCTGCAGGCCAGGCTCTGCCCACTGAAGAAAGTGGACCCGGAGGCGGACCAATCGTACACGTTTTAGTCTCGAAGACTCCGCCCTACGCTGAAGAACGCCCATCTTCTTGAATTTGGGACTTGGATTGGACTCAGCAAAGTGCATGTGATCTAGATTCTGCGCATGCTCAGTAAGATAGTTGAAGAACAAAGTTCTGTGGGCGGAAGCAGGGAATTCTAGAGCTGAGCGCTGGAACTGAGGTAGACGCTAAGAATGCAGAATAGCTTGTGTTGAGGGGTTTAGAGTTCAGTCCTGAGAAATCCACAAGTCAGGTACTCTCTTTTGTCCTGCGTCTTTTGTTGCCGGTCCCCTCCCACGGAGAGTTGTTACCGTGAGTCCCTCATGTGCCCCTGGCTGCCTCAGACCTGATGGAGGTATAAGGTCTGGATTATGGTAATGGTTCTGAAGACAAAGATTCCGCCAGAAACGTATGTCCTCAGCTGGTAGCTCACAGGTTTCTGTATCTAACTGTTTTGCTCTAGTCCTATTGGTCTTGGGAACTGGTATCTATCTCCCTCAGGGTTAGATGTTAACAGTAAACCACGACTATGTCAGAAGTCTGAGTTGATGTTTACATCCATGAACCCTGAAATCATGGCTCTTACAACTCTCCCACTTTCTTCAAATAGGATAGATAGATAGATAGATAGATAGATAGATAGATAGATAGATAGATAGATAGACTTTCTGCCGACCTGCTGAGTTCTACATCCCAATGACTGTATCTTGATGACCAAGTAAAAAATCTTAATCTTAGTGACAATTTCACACTATTAAATAGGGAATGATTCCAGAATTATTCCCCTGGTATTGGGTACATGACAGATAAGCAGTCAGACAGACATGCAGAAGTTTAGAGACACATATAAGCAATGAGCCAAGCTGGTAATAGAAAAAGATTCGGCACTTTGAATTTGAAAGCAGAGATTTCTCCTTAAACACACTTCAGATGAAAAGATGATACTTGCACTGCAGGCAACTGGCATTGACCAGGCCTCTTCGCTTCTTAAGCTAGACATTTGCTGAGAGATCTAGCACAGACTCATACAAGCTCTGGATGCAGTTTCAGTCTCGGTGAGCCCTCTAATCCCAAAGCATCAATATTTATTAGTGCTTTTTGAAATGTTACTGAAAATTTTCCTCCCGCCATTTCTGATGGAAATACTTTTACTATATAAGTTTAAAGCAGCATTTAGGGCTGGTGTAACAAACCGCCGTACTTCTGAAGGCTGAAAGTCCACAAAGTCAAGTGCAGGAAGATTTGATGTCTTCTAGCCCTACCCTGCCCCCTTAGCCTGGAGACTGCCACCTTTCTCTGTACCCTCACATTGCTTTCCCCCACCCCAGTTCAGTTCATCCTCCACGCATCTATGATGAGCACAACTGATCTGCTGCATCAGGACATTCCCCTTCTTTCTCTTATGGATATTTCTTTTTCAGCTCTGAAGACAATGAGTTTAACCTTACCTCTGTTTGCTAAGTCGGTTTGTTTCAACAGTCCCTTCTTTTTTTTTTTTAAGATTTATGTATTATATGTAAGTACACTGTAGCTGTCTTTAGACACACCAGAAGAGGGCATCATATCTCATTCAGATGGTTGTGAGCCACCATGTGGTTGCTTGGGATTTGAACTCAGGACCTCTGGAAGAGCAGTCAGTGCTCTTATACTCTGAGCCATCTCACCAGCCCATCAACAGTCTCTCCTTATTGGCTCCTCGAGTGAGAGTCTTTTCTGGTAATCGATCTTAGTTAACATTTCATGTTCAAACCTGAAGACCTTAGCTGACTTTTCTGCATGATTTGTGTTGTTTCCTGATTCCCTCTCACTGTTGTAAGTGGATTTGTTTCCATCTAAGTCTGCATCCATTTTTCCCTGAGTTACTTGTTACGTCTCTTTAGAGACAAGAATACAGTTTTGTGCAGAAAGCCATCCCCAGCCTGCCTTTGCTGGTGCAGGGGAATGGCAGTTATGAGTGTCAGCTATCCGACCTCCCCTACCTCCTGCCTTACCATCTCTCACTGAGCCACACACACAAACAACTCCTGGACCAGCAATTCCCATCTCTCTTGTGCTTCTGTCTTGAAATGATCTGGGGAAACAAGTCCCCTTTATGTGTTTATAAAAAGAGAAAGAGAAAGGGGGTATATTCTATGGGGGTGTGATGAGGTATGGGTGAAGGAGGTGTCTCTGCAGGCCTATGCTGAGGCATCCTTTCCCCCTGAGGGACCAGCCACATGATGGTATAGTATAGAATAGAGTTTATTCAAGGCATGGGGAAGAGAATTAAGAGGGTAGTAGAGGCAGAGAGAGAGAGAGAGAGAGAGAGAGAGAGAGAGAGAGGAAGAGGAAGAGGAAGAGAAGAAGTAGAGAGAGGCCGGCCCATTGCCATAAGCATATGGGGAGAGGGGAAATGGAAGGAAATGGGGAATGGAAGAGCAAGAGAGCAAGAGAGGGAGGAGGGGCAAGCAGCCCCTTTTATAGTGGGTCAGGCCTACCTGGATGTTGCCAGGCAACTGTGGGTGGAGCTTAGACAGAATGCTAACACCTTTATCAACACATTTCCATCCACTCTCTGAATTTTCTAGAAATTAGTTTTTACCCTTGTTTGAGAGAAGGAAAAAAACCTGTGTTTTGCTACTCTTATAACATTCAACACATTGTACTTCCAAAACTTGCAGGAGGAGGCCATTTCCACATCCCAAACCATTCTCCAGCAGGTACCAGCTTCGTTCTATAGTTTATCTCAATTCTGACACTGTACAGGTCCAGTTAACATCAGATCCCTCAAATGGGAGACCTCAGTCCATGCCCAAGACTCCTCCACTCCAGGGGTTCACAAATCTCAAGATGTAAATGGGTTCTCATCAGAGCTTCTGAGGGCTGGCTATAAATAAGATTGTCAAACCCATTTCCTCTAGCTAAGTTCATTCTAGGACTGTACACAGGAACACTGGGTTTATAGCCTTTGTCATTTGAATCTGAATGATCCCTCGCTGGCCATGTCCCAGAGCTTGATTTACTTAACAGTGGTGCTATTTCAGGTGGAAGTCCAGCTTGAGGAGGTAGGACAACAGAGGTAGTCATAACTAGAGCCCAGATTCCATTTGCTCTCATGCTTTCTCTGCTTCTTGGTCCCCCAGAAGATGAGGAGCCCGTTCTCCACCTGAATCTCCCCACCCCCACCCCTACCCCCACCCTCACCCCCGCCATCACTGTTTTAGGAGTTCTGAACTGTGAGCCAATATAAGGTCACCTCTCCTAAGGTATCACCACGGTTGTGGTGATGTGAAAGTAATTGTAATGGCTATTCCCGGCTGTCAACTTGACTTTATCTGGAATGAACTTGAATCCAGAATTGGAGGGCTGATCTGTGATCCAGATCTTGAGGCTGGAAGACACAAGTTTCTGACCTGAATCTTGGCATGGAGATCTTGAGACACTGTGGCTATAAAAAGATTAGACCCAGATAAGGTAGTACACACACTTAATCACAGGAGGCTAAGGCTAGGAGTTCTCTGAGTTCAAGGTCAGCCTGGAACAAAACAAGTCCCAGATCCAGGCTTGGTGGTACACACCTTTAATCTGGGCCACACCTTCTGCTGGAAGCAAACATAAAGCCATTGGAAGAAGGAAGATTCACTCTTCTTTGCCTGCTTGCATTTACTGGCCAGCAAATCTGTTAGAATCTACTTGCCTTGTGGGACTGAGAAGCTACTAGAGCCTTGGACTTCCCACTCACAGCTGACCTTTGTTGGAGTACATACTATAAGTCATCATAACAAATCCCCTTACTATATGGAGACTATTCAAACGTTCTGTGACTCTAGAGAACCGTGACTAATACAGTAATTAATACAATTGTGCTGTTAAAATGTAAAATAAAAGCACAGAAGAACAGCCTAATGAGGAAATAAATAGGGCAAGGTTAGGAAGAGTCTGAAAAATAAGACTGTCTGGGTCTGTGGTTGTGCTCGCCAACACAGAGGCTCTGTGAACCCAGTACTTACTTAGGGATGTGGTCCATGCCAGCCTATCCTTCAAGGCTGTCCTTGAACTTGTGACAATCACCCTGCCTAAACTTCTAATGTGCTAGGATTACAATAGTAGGTGTTTTTTAATCCCATTTAGCACCACTAGCTTTTCCATTGGAGAGGCAGGAAAGATGGCACAGTGGTTAAGAGTGCTTGCTGCTCTTACAGAGAGCTGACATTCAGGACACAGCAACCTATAACTACAGATAAGGAGATTAGACAGATGTGTTCTGGTCTCCAAAGTCACTAATGTGCACTTGCATGATAGTGTGCAGACACACATACACAACGCATATACCAAGCAGACAGACACATAGATCTTTACAAAATGTGTCCATGTGTGATGGTTTATGTATGCTTGGCCCTGGGAGTGACACTATTAGAAGGTGTGGCCTTGTTGGAGTGGGTGTGTTATTGTAGATGTGGGCTTTAAGACCCTCACCCTAGCTTTCTGGAAGCCAGTATTCTGCTAGCAGCCTTCAAACGAAGATGCAAGATTTTTAGCTCCTCCTGTGCCATGCCTGCCTGGATGCTGCCAAGTTCCTACCATGATGATAATGGACTGAACTTCTGAACCTGTAAGCCAGCCCCAATTAAATGTTGTCCTTATAAGAGTTGCCTTGGTCATGGTGTCTGTTCACAGCAATAAAACCCTAAGACACTATGGTTATAGATCAACTATCATATTTAATAAGTCATGCCTTGTTCTTTGGAGTGGATATGAGAGTCTTCCCCGTGCCTATGGGGGTTAGAATCATAACTCTGTCACTAAGTGTACATGTTTGTTTCCTGTGACTCATTTTTCCCATCTGTAAAGTGGGGGTGATGGCTCTTACTGTTTTCATGAATTAGATATGTCACATGGGGAGTGCTTGTACCTGGCATAGTGCAAGAGCTGCACTCAAATCCTCTCCCTGGAACTATGAGGAAGACTTTTGAAGAAATTCTTCCTGGTAACTGGAGTTTAAATGTAAAAGGAAGTTATGAGATTTAAAACCTACACTTATGGCATTTTCTGATCTCAACTGTTACAGCTTATATTTCCCTTGGAGTGTTTGCCACAAGAATGCCTAAAGTCACAACAGATGGCACTGGGTCTTTTTTAGTCAGGGTTCCTATTGATGTGATAAACACTAGACTAGAAGCAACTTGGGGAGAAACGGGTCTGCCATCTTACAACTGTCAGGTCACACTTCAGCAATGAGGGAAATCAAGGCAGGAACTTGGAGGCCAGGATTAAAGCAGGCACCGTGGGGGGGTGCTGCTTCCTGTGACTTGCTCAGCCTGCTTTTTCATAGCACCCAGGACCATGCCCAGGGGTGACATCATCCTCAGTGATCAGGGCCTCCTGCATCAACCATTAATCAAGAAAACGTCCTAATAGACCTCCAGGCAATCGACTGGTGGTGGTGTCTCAATTGAAGTTCCTCTTCTCAGATGACTCTAGCTTATGTCAGGTTGATACACACTCCCCCCCCCTCTCTCTCTCTCTCTATATATATATATATGAATATCAGGATAGGACCCTAAGAGGTTCTAAGAGTCTATAGGAATGGAATCCCAGTCAGATTCTAAAGGCTACTCTGGCCAGAAACAGTGCACTTAATCTTGAATTTTAAAAGCAAGCTGAAGTGTAGTTGTTTGTTGTTGTTGTTGTTATTGTTGTTGTTGTTGTTGTTGTTGTTTGGGGGGGAGGGGAAGAGATGGGAGGGCAGTGGAAGCCTGGTTCCCTCCAATCCCATCCCTGACCCCAGACTATGAGGGAATGGGTTGGATCCCAGAGGATTTGATAGCTGCCTCCAATTCTGAGTTAAGCTGCCTAGTGCTAGGCCATGAAGAGGCAGCAAAAGGAAGTGGAGCTCTTGCTGAGATCTCAGATAGGATGCTGTAAGTTCCCATGTGTCCCTCCAGTGTGGGGTTTATCTATGAGCTTGGGATCATCTCCGTTCAGTGGAAGCAGGCACTTCCCTTTAACTACATTTCATTTGTTTTGAACTCAGTTGTTCTTCCTCTAAGTTCCTACCGAGTCATGTAGAGTACAGCTTTCCTTTAACTCCAAAGGACGCTGCCTGCCACTTCACTTCGTACAAATGACTTTATGGGCTTCCATTTAGGAGCTTGGAATGGACGTGTGTGTGTGTGTGTGTGTGTGTGTGTGTGTGTGTGTGTGTGTGTGTGAGAGAGAGAGAGAGAGAGAGAGAGAGAGAGAGAGAGAGAGAGAGAGAGATAAGCACTAGAATGCCAATGGAAATAACTAATTACTTGCCTGCTGGGGTTTTGATTGACGGCAGTGAAGCTTTAGGGTGAAGCACTCTGGGACTAAGAAAATATAATCCCTTGCTATTTTCTTCTGAGGAGTTGACTTAATATAAGTTTCCCCAGATTAAAAACATTGAGGCTGAGCATGGTGGTACACACCTGTAATCCAACCCTTGGGAAGGAGAAGAGGTTTTAGTTTGAGGCTATAGGACAAGTCGGGGTCAACAGTAGCTACACATAAAGACTCTTGAAAAACAAGAATGTGAAAAGGAATGAGGGAAGGAGAGGTGAGAGGGGAGAGCAGAAACAATTCAGAAAGGAGGACAGGGGAGGGATGGGGAGGGACGGCTGTGTTTTGATTCACTCAAGAACCCAGGAAAAATGGAACTCAGAAGTGAGCTTTGTCAACTAGGAAGATTTCAGCGGACAGAGCTCTGTGCCTGTCTTCATTTTCTTCTCTGTGTGTTTAGTGAATGTCACTCAGTAGACATTCAGCAAACACTTATAAATGAGATAAAGAAAGCAGAACCAGCGAATAGGAGATAGGGCCTCCCTGGAGAGAGACAGCTTTATCTCAGAATGATGGTATCTATGAGAAGGATCCAGGCTTTTCCAAGATGCACACTACTGTGTCTAGGAAGTATGACTATAGAATTGAAGAAAGCTTACTCAATAATATCGTGTAATTCTAAATTTGAAAACTTATTTTTTTAAAAAAAGAGACAAAGCTCTACAATATTTCCAAGGTAGACGTCTACGGCCTGAGGGGCCGTACTTAGGTAGTCAGACAGGAGCCACCCCAAAAGCATAAGCTCTGTGTGCACAGCAAAGGGCAAAGGATTCCTCACCATGAAGAAAACCCTGGTTGTGCTTGCTCTCTTTGTGGGGGGTCAATGTGTGATCTTGCTCTGTCTTAAGACATGAGAAGTTCCCAGAAACCAGATCAATATTGCCTCTTGCATGGATGACGTCATGGTCTTCTTGCAATTGGTCCCTTGTGCAGCTTGTCAAGGTCCTTTGGAGTTAATGATGTCATCCATTGGTACTGCTCTATGTTCCATAACAGAAACAACTTCTCCAGTGTTTGAGTGTTAAAGTCAGCTGAAGCAACACTCTCATTCAGCACAAGTCTCTAAGACTTTGCTTAGCATGGTTAACCTGTAACTAAGTTTCTTTCTGTGAAGTTGTCTGATCTGCTGGAGACCATGGCAAACTCTGAAAGCACTTGGTTTCCTTATGGAAGGGAAGTGGTGGGTACCACTCTTACATACCCACCTGGAAGCAACAACATGCTGTACGATGCTCTCAGTCTTGACAAAGCTGCAGAGCTAGGGCACCTGAGGTGACACACTCTAATACACAATTGCAACACACCTGTGATCCCCACCGCTCAGGGACAAGCTGGCATATGCAAGGTTTTGTTTTGTGGGTCTGTGCCTTTTTTATACCTGTTAATAATATAATTGTTTACAAAAGTGCTCTGTATTCTTGGCTTAACTTGAATAGAAATATACAAAATATGCTTCAGGACTAGAGCATGGTCCTTTTTGGAACATTATTTCTTTGAGAATTTGCTTTTACTAACATCTTTTAAACAGAAACAGCAAGCTTTTACAACCAAATAGTCATTGGTTTCTTGTCTGTTACAGTAGCTTGAAATAAGGTCTGAGGGGTAACATGAAGTTGTTAAATAAAATACACATAGAATAAGAACTAATGGCCTGTGTGAGTTGTAACTACCAGGCTGGAAGTATGATATGGGCAGTTTACTATACAGAGTACCAGGGCTTGAGTTGTGTGAGAAGGGCGTGTGCAAAGATAAAGAGATGAACAGTCGCTGTGCAATGGAGAGTAAGGCTGATTTTTTTTTTTTTCTGAAAATTTACTGTGCTGTGGTTTGAGTCTGATATGCCCCGCCCCCTCATGGCTATTGGATTTGAACAGTTAGTTGAGTGGCAACTGGTGTAGCCATTTGGGGGACTGCAGAACCTTTGGTCTCCAGCTGGTGGCACTGTTTGGGGAGGCCATAAAAGCCTGGGCGGGAGGAACTGAGCGCTAGGGCTTACTTACTCTAAGTGCTTCGCTTCCTGGTTTTCTGCCAAGTGAGTGGTACTGCACTTGCTCCTACTACATGCTCCACCATGCCCTTTTCAGTGTGATGGAAACAAACCCAAGGAGGAGAAGTAGGAGCTCGTGTTGGAGAGCAGTTTCAGAGGCCACAGTAAATCTTCTAGCGCACGTCATAGTGAAAACCTGATCGCACTGAGTTAAAAATGGAGACAATGGAATGTGTGGTTTTTAAGAATGTTTATTACCCGTACTTTGACTTTTGTATAGTGGAAAAATACAGCTATTTGTATCACCAACTTTTAGAAATGTACATCAATGTGCCAGGATAATTTCTACCCTTTAAAGAACGCTTTAAAAGGTGTCTGCTAAATGGTGCATCCAGTAAAGTTGGCGTGTACACTTGAGTGGAACAACACCAGGCTCTGCCTTCAGAACACCGAATGTAGAAAATTGGTCATGCACTTTTTCTTGTAAAGGCCGTAGAAGCTCAGTCCATGTTTGATGGCGTTGCAGAGATGGGGATGAGAACCACAGAGTTCTGGATAGGGTTGCGTCTGACGTTGCAGAGCAGAGCCAGAGGGGTTACACACAGCTCTCCTGATTCAGCTACTCCACATTATTTCAAATCCCGAAGAAAGTGTTGCATACTCCGCATGAAATCTTATGAAGACCCGATTTGATGAAGCATGAAAGGGTGCTACCACAGTGTCCTGAAATTGAGGAGGACGGGAAGAAGGGTTATTTTTTTTTAATCAAACCTATTTTTAGAAATATCAGCATAGAGAAGTCTGCAGGAGTCACTAAACATCAGATGCAGGCATATGAAATTCCTCACCGAGGAACATCTGCAGATGTTTCAGCAGAGATGATGTGGAAACCTGCCTATGATTTTCTCTATGCATGGAGTTCTCACTATGGAAATAGCTACAAAGATGTGTTACAAGACCTTCAATCAGCTTTGGACAGAATGAAAAACCCTGTCACTAAACGGTGGAGAGATTTACCTGGAACTTTAATACTTGTGAATTCTTTAGAGATTTTGAGAGTGACTGCTTTCTCTTCTTCTTCTCAAGAAATATAGAATGAAACAAATTTAGGGAACAAAGAAAATGTAAGGGGAAAAGGTATGTGTGTGTGTTTGAGAGAGAGAGAGAGAGAGAGAGAGAGAGAGAGAGAGAGAAGGAGGAGAGGGAGAGAGAAATAAAGGAGGATGAACTAAAAAAAAAAGAAATATCAGCATGAAGTGTTACCTATAGGAACTCTATAGAAGTTCTAATAGCAAAGCAACATATATTTCTAGCTGTAACATGCCAATAATTAATGCATTAATTAATACAACAGAATGCCTCCAGAGACAGAAGGCTGCAAGCCGCTCGTTGGGGAGGAAATGGTAGGCCTCACTGGTCTTTTATCTTCTGTGTATCTGAACTAATGTGAACAATGGCACACATTGCTGCGCCATAAAGCACATGCACACCACACCAGCCAGGCTGCTGGAGTTAGCACATGCACACCACACCAGCCAGGCTGCTGGAGTTAGCACATACACACCACACCAGCCAGGCTGCTGGAGTTAGCACATGCACACCACACCAGCCAGGCTGCTGGAGTTAGCACATGCACACCACACCAGCCAGGCTGCTGGAGTTAGCACATGCACACCACACCAGCCAGGCTGCTGGAGTTAGCACATGCACACCACACCAGCCAGGCTGCTGGAGTTAGCACATGCACACCACACCAGCCAGGCTGCTAGAGTTAGCACATGCACACCACACCAGCCAGGCTGCTGGTGTTAGCACATACACACCACACCAGCCAGGCTGCTGGAGTTAGCACATACACACCACACCAGCCAGGCTGTTGGTGTTTTACCTTAGCATTTATTTTTTAATTTCTTTTATTCTTATGCTTTATATGATAGGTTAACATTGTGAAATGTTAATAAAATTAATGGAAAACTCATTACATACGGGAAGGAGTATACTTGGATCATGGGTACAGAGTATTCATTCTCTACTTGGATTTAAGATGACACTGGGCAACTAGGGGGAGTCATCCACCTTCCAGCGCCTCTGTCCTTTATCTGCAAAGTCCCGAGTGAACTCTTCCTGCAGCACAGGCTGCCAACTGTGGCTTCAGATGTAGCTGACTGCTTGGAAGGTACTCAAATATACACACAGGAGCCATACAAAGATAAAAAAAAGTTATCTCTCTTATTTTACCCTGCATATAATAGCAACAGGATGCCTATTGGTCCCAAGATCAAAATCTCTCCCCATGTAACTGATTTCCCCATATTAAGATATAGTTAGCAAATGTTCCCCAGAGCTGTAAAGGTGGATATACTTGGGAGAAGTTACTTTCGAAACACAAAGGCTTTGTTTAGTAATCTAGGCTGCACTCAGGTCCATGGGAAATAATAGATGAAAAAAGTTTCCTCATCAATGTGGGAAGGTGTTAGTGGAGGATCGGTAAGTTATAAACAGTTTAAAAGATGCAGATATGTATATGTATTCAGATATGCAAATATGTGTGCTCAAATATGCAAATGTGTGTACAGATTCAAATATACAAATGTGTGTATGTATTCAAAGTGCAGTAAGTGGCGAGTACATAGAATTCTCAAACCTTCAAACTTATGATGCACTTTCTATTGTTTCTAAAAATAAAATCTTACAAGCTTTAAAATATGTTTTATATTTTTTTAAAATTCTCTAAACATCCAGTGATATAATTCTTGCCTTGTTTGATTCAAAGGGCCATGTGAATAAAGAGGAGAAAAATTAGAAACAGTGCCCTAACTCCCTGGTAAAGTTTGATTCTGTAGCTTTTAGTGGTAACAGTAATATGACATATCTGCCACTAGATAGCACTCAAACTCTCAAAATAGAAAACCACTGAATTACAACTTTTTTGTTTGTTTGTTTGTTTGCATGTGCCTGTAGTTACCATCGATGCTTAAAAATCACATGGGCCCTCTAGTTAGTCTCAAAATCACTATTTGCAGATGATATGATAGAATATATAAGTGACCCTAAAAATTCAACCAGAGAACTCCTAAACGTGATAAACAGCTTCAGTGAAGTAGCTGGATATAAAATTAACTCAAACAAATCATTGGCCTTTCTCTATACAAAGGATAAATAGGCAGAGAAAGAAATTAGGGAAAGAACATCCTTCATAATAGTCACAAATAATAGAAAATATGTCGCTATGACTCTAACTAAGGAAGTAAAAGATCTGTATGATAAGAACTTCAAGTCTCTGAAGAAAGAAATCAAAGAAGATATCAGAAGACAGAAAGATCTCCCATGTCATGGATTGGCAGGATTAATATAGTCAAAATGGCTATCTTGCCAAAAGCAATCTACAGATTCAATGCAATCCCCATCAAAATTCCAACTCAATTCTTCACCGAATTAGAAAGGGCAATTTGCAAATTCATCTGGAATAACAAAAAACCTAGGATAGCAAAAACTCTTCTCAATGATAAAAGAACCTCTGGTGAAATCACCATGCCTGACCCCAAGCTGTACTACAGAGCACTTGTGATAGAAGCTGCATGGTACTGGTACAGTGACAGACAGGTAGATCAATGGAATAGAATTGAAGACCCAGAAATGAACCCACACACCTATGGTCACTTGATCTTTGACAAGGGAGCTAATACCATCCAGTGGAAAAAAAGACAGCATTTTCAACAAATGGTGCTGGCTCAACTGGTGGTTATCTTGTAGAAGAATGCAAATTGATTCATTCTTAACTCCTTGTACTAAGGTCAAGTCTAAGTGCATCAAGGAACTCCACATAAAACCAGAGACACTGAAACTTATAGAGGAGAAAGTGGGGAAAAGCCTGGAAGATATGGGCACAGGGGAAAAATTCCTAAACAGAACAGCAGTAGCTTGTGCTATAAGATAGAGAATTGATAAATGGGACCTCATAAAATTGCAAAGCTTCTGTAAGGCAAAAGACACTGACAATAAGACATAAAGGCCACCAACAGATTAGGAAGGGATTTTTACCAATCCTAAATCTGATAGGGGACTAATATCCAATATATATAAAGAACTCAAGAAGATGGACTCCAGAAAATCAAATAGCCCTACTAAAAAATAAGGTACAGAGCTAAACAAAGAATTCTCAAGTGAAGAATATCGAATGGCTGAGAAGCACCTGAAAAAATGTTCAACATCTTTAATCATCAGGGAAATGCAAATCAAAACAACCCTGAGATTCCACCTCACTCCAGTCAGAATAGCTAAGATCAAAAATTCATGTGACAGCAGATGCTGGCCAGGATGTGGAGAAAGAGGGATACTCCTTCATTGCTGGTGGGATTGTAAGCTGGTACAACCACTCTGAAAATCAGTCTGGCAGTTCCTCAGAAATTTGGACAAAGTACTACTGGAGCATCCAGCAATACCTCTCCTGGGCATATACCCAGAAGATGTTCCAACTTGTAATAAGGACACATGCTCCACTATGTTCATAGAAGCCTTATTTATAATAGCCAGAAGCTGGAAGGAACCCAGATGTCCCTCAACAGAGGAATGGATACAGAAAATGTGGTACATTTACACAATGGAGTACTACTCAGCTATTAAAAACAATGAATTCATGAATTTCTTAGGCAAATGGATGCATCTGGAGGATATCATCCTGAGTGAGGTAACCCAATCACAAAAGAACACACATGGTATGCACTCACTGATAAGCAGATATTAGCCCAGAAACTTAGAATGTCCAAGACACAATTTGCAAAACCCATGAAGCTCAAGAAGAAGAAGATGAAAGTGTGGATACTTCGTTCCTTTTAGAATTGGGAACAAAATACCAGTGGAAGGAGTTACAGAGACAAAGTTCAGAGCTAAGACAGAAGGAAAGCCCATCCAGAGACTGCTCTACCCAGGAATCTATCCCAAATACAGCCACCAAACCCAGACACTATTGTATATGCCAGAAAGATTTTGCTGACAGGACCCTGACATAGCTCTCTCTTGTGAATCTATGCCAATGCTTGGCAAATACAGAAGTGGATGCTCACAGTCATCTATTTGATGGAACACAAGGCCCCTAATGAAGGAGCTAGAGAAGTACCCAAGGAGTTAAAGGGGTCTGCAACCCTATAGGAGGAACAACAATATGAACTAACCAGTACTCCCCAGAGCTGTGTCTCTAGTTGCATATGTAGCAAAGGATGGCCTATAAGGCCATCAATGGGAGGAGAGGCTCTTGGTATTGTGAAGATCATAGCCCCAATACAGGGTCAGGAAGCAGGAGTGGGTGGGTTGGGGAGCAGGGTGGAGGGAGGGTATAGGGGACTTTGGGGATAGCATTTGAAATGTAAATGAAGAAAATATCTAATACAAAAATCACATGTGAAAATGTAAAATTGCTTGTTTACTCACGATGCCACAAAACGGTCCATAGGGTGGTGAGTTGGCATCTGGACCATTAAAGAGTATGAGGTAGTTCTGGTCACAGCCACCTGGAGAGTCAATACTGAGAAAGGGAATCCCAAGGGAGACAGGCCTTCCAGAAGGAGCAACGATGGTCCATTCACAATGAGTGTTGTTTGGGTAGCTGTCGGGAAAGCCAGGGTTGGCTAATACACCTTCGTTGCCCAAAAGAGTCCCTCCACATCCTGCAAAGAAAGAATGGACAAAGGTTCCATTTTGCAAAATAGAAACCATCCAGCTTGCTTTTCCACACAGGTAGGAAGTGCCCAACATGGAAACCCTCCTCTTGGTTAAAAGCCCCTTTGGGCCCATTCCCATTCGATATTCCTTTCCCAATGGTTGAGACCCAAGGTACTTCTCTGCACTATTCTTTGCTAACCTCAGGCTAGGAACAAACTGGGAAACAATACAATAGTTACCCCGAGGGAAAAGTCTCCGTCTGTATGCTTTGAGGGTGCAGCAGACCCCCTAAGCATAGAAGACACTAATGATTGCCCAAATCAACTCACATTCCGTGGCATACCCAGACTGACTACTGCGTTACAGCTTAGATACTACAACAAAACTTCAGGCCCACGCTGGCAGTTCTAAGACCTACCCAACTTCTAAATCTGCTACAATGCCTGGAGCAGGGTCACCTTTCTGTGGGGCTCTGGTGTATAATAGCAACAGGGTGCCTATGGGTCCCAAGATCAAAGTCTCTCCTCAAATAACCAACTTCCTGTGTAAAGATAGAGTTAGCCACGTTTCCTGGCGCATGGAGTTTTCTCTCCCTCTCTCTCCCTCTCTCTCCCTCTCTCTCCCTCTCTCTCCCTCTCTCTCCCTCTCTCTTGCCCTCTCTCTCCAAGATCAATTCTTACTATGTAGGTCAGGCTGGCTTATGGCTTCACTCCCTCATGTGCAGGCTTGAAGCCTCCTTTTCACCAATCAGGGAAGTTAATTACTGGGCTTCCTTTGGTGTGTAGATTTTGTTTTCTGTGATTATTGAATGGGATCCTTTCTTATCCCTTAATATACTTAAAAGATTCCTTTCATGATTTTTATTTTGTAGATCTCCAGATATTATAGAATTGAAGTATTGAAGGTATCCCTCTTTTCTCGAGCTAAATGTGTTCATGTGATTTAAATTTCCTGCTATTTAATGAACGGTGGACCAAAAATTCAGGAAGACATTTATCACCCTGAAGTAGCAATTATGACACAGGACTGCCACCAAATGACAGGAACCATGAAGGACCAAGCTTCTCATAGTCACATACCATCAGAAGTATATACACACAGTCACATGTGCAGGCCGCTGCTCATTGTGGACAGAGCCAGCTGCCTGCACACACACAGATGTGGTCCTGACTTGTCCTGTGATTTCATTTACTGAGTTCTCATAGAGAACTCCTGAGCAATCTATCCAAAGAGCAAAAATAACATTTGCATGGGAATGTTTACAGTGTTTACATTGTCAGACCTTTTATATGAAAACTGCGGTCTTTGAGATCATAGAAATGATAAATAATTGTAGGATTTTGAAAATTCAGTATTCTCACTGTTAAGAAATCTGCATCTTTAACAGAAAATCATCAGGCGCAGACCTAATGTGATGAAGGCCTTTTAATCTGTAATGCTATTTCCTGTGGACACCTCATCAGCCCACAGAATCTTCCCTTAGAGTGAGCATCTTACCAGTAGGAGAGGAGGTCCAGATAATTTCATATCCAAGGTTGGTGTCCGAGTCATCGCTGTGGAAGTGCAGATACAGTTCGTTGCTCTGAGAGAAGATGGGGTGGGGCAGCAGGTTGCTGCAGTACTTGTCGAGCAGCGGTGAACTGCTGCTGCCGCCGTTTCTTACCTGTGAAAACCCACCATTGATTACCCATCTGATCACCTCTGTGTCCACTCATCATTAACACTTGAGGTAAACCCAGTAGGTTTGTTTTGGTTTTGTTTTCTGAGACAGTATCACCTTCTTAGCTCAGGCTAGCTCGGGCTAGCTCAGGCTAGCTCGGGCTAGCTCAGGCTAGCTCGGGCTAGCTCAAGCTAGCCTGAGACTCCCAATATTCCGGTCAGGCCCCTCAGACTCCAGAATAGGAAATGGGGCTTTAACATACTCAAGTATTTGTAAATGAAGACATGTTAGAATTTACAGCACACACCATTTGCATTGGGATTTAGAAATATCTGATAAACTATAGCCTCAGAAACACTGACATTCTTGTGAGATACTAGCCGGTGCTATGGTCCTATAGAGGGTTATGTGTGCACATATTTTAAGGAATGCGCAGTGGGTTTTCAAGGTGAAGGAGCGCCACCGTCTGGCCTGTTTCCAGTTGTGGTACTTTATTCCTGGGATCACAGTAGGGGCCGGGGGTAGGATGCTTCCCGCTGGAAAGCTTAAAGTGGCTACAATGAACAAAGAACACCAAAGCTCAGAAACAAGTCTTTTCCTTGTGGGAAAAGTAAATGGTTCCATGTGCCTATAATATTCCTCACCCTGTAGACCTGCATGGAAGAGATGGTGTTAGCATGTACATGTTCAGTGTGAGAAGCCACCCCACTTCCCTTCATCATTCCATAGTCCAGAATCTGGCTAGCCTTTAGAGTCATTGTAGTCTGCAGAAGGGCAGATTAACTTGGGCATCTGAGCTGGGGAGGTTCCTTCTATACCTACCCAACGGCAAGTAATACATACTTGGTTCTTCTCTTAAATGTTTAAACAAAATATCTCTGGCTAGGACAGACTGCTCAGTTACCTCCTAGCACATAGGATAGCTGACACATTTAAGAATGCTACAAGGCCTGACCAGCTCCCCCATACTCTCAACATTGAGTTTCTTTCCCTTGAGATCCTCTTTTAAATCAGTTCTGCAAGATCAGGGGAGGAGAGGCACACTGCTTAGAGCTTACCACATTCACTTTTCTGAGAAGAATGAGGCCTAACTCAGGAATTATGCAGAAGCATGACTGGTACAATGGAGAGGGAAGTTGGAAGCACATTCACAGGTAGGGTCTAGCCATGCCCTCCCTGCTAGAAATGCACTAGAATCCTCATGGAAGACTTCTATTCCCACCATAGCTAAAAGAATAGAACACCAAGGCTCCCTGAAGAGTCTCTCCCTGACCTCCAGAGGCAGATATGTTTGTGAGGCCTGTGTAGTAGCGTCCTGTCTCTGCTAATGTAACAGGAAGTCATTCTCTGGAGAAGGGGAGGATGTCCGGTTGGGGTAGCTGTCACCATCCAATGTTAAAAAGTAAGTCTTCACTTTCCAGCATCCAGATGGCAAACACCAAGGTTAAGTAGGGCCAGTAATTAGTACCTTGGGTTAGGGATGGATTAAGACTATGACTCAGGGTTTGGAAAGGACTCTAGCCCTTGTCCACATCCCTCTCTTTTTGTTTGTGCACACATCTGTTTCATACAAACATCTGGTTTTATGGATGTGTAAGCATATAAATCCAAGCTTAACTCCCTGATGAGCACAAACAGCACAGCTTCTGTGTCGTTATGTTTTCTCGTTTCTCATCCCCTGCATGGAAAGTACCCCAAAAGGAAGACACAAGCTTTCCCCGGGAATTCACAGCTCCATAAAGATTCCAGTTAACAGCAGATTTAGTTCAATCTGAGATGGGAGTTTTCCTGCATAGTAAGGTAGGAGGAAGCCTGTGGGAGCTGAACACAATAGGCAGAGACAGTCTACTGGAATTCCATTCTCCTCCAGGTAGAGGACCACACAGAGAGGGCAGAAACAAGACCACTGGGGATGAGCTGGTGACCAGAAAGGCAGGAAATCTGTTAGCATCACAAAGCAGCAGGAAAAAAAGGCTGACAGAAAAGCAAGGTTACCAGGAAAGGGGCAGCGTGAACCCGGAAATTATTTATCCCACAAAAATCAGACAATTCTGGAGAGCATATTTGGAATATAAAGCTAACTAAACATGGAACTATTAACTACTCTGATCTGATTAATACACATTGTATATGTTTTTGGAATATCATACTGCACCCCAACGTAGGCACAGTTAAAATAGTGATTAAGCTTTTAACGATGTGATCAAAGAGGCAGTTTGAGAAGAAAGGAAGCTCCGAGACAGGAAAGGAAGCTGTGGACCTCTTCCAGAGAAAGGCCAGTGGAGAGAGCCTCGGGGCCTTTCCTGTAGAGCCACAAGGCCAGTGGAGAGAGCCTCGGGGCCTTTTCCTGTAGAGCCACAAGGCCAGTGGAGAGAGCCTCGGGGCCTTTCCTGTAGGGCCACAAGGCCAGTGGAGAGAGCCTCAGGCCCTTTTCCTGTAGAGCCACAAGGCCAGTGGAGAGAGCCTCGGGGAATCTGTGGACTACCTTAGCAGAGCCAAGATACAGTGCTTCCTCACTGCCCCGGAACAGTGTGTAAACGCCCTTGCAGGTAACCAGCCCTTGCCCAGGGCATTCCATTCATCCTGCGGGTTGGAAGTCAGATCCATGTTCCTTTGAAAAATCTCTATCCCACTGCTGAGTGGTGCCATGACAGACGGTGACACTGTCACCCAACTGTGCTTCCCGTTCTGTAGCTGGAATCTGCTCTGTACGCATTTGTAGGATGAAAGAATACCGATTAGCTTAATAAAATAGAGAGAGATGTTGAATTAACATCTCGAGGAAAAAAAATTCTTAGTGATCCATCATGTTCTTAGGTAGTCCATTTAAATTATATGCAAATATGTATTACCTCCAAGAAGTCATTCATGCATTGTCTTGAATCTTCCAGCTGAAACCAGTAAAAAAAGAGGGAAATGCTGTGGTTCTGCGGGGCTCTGAGAATGATGGTGCAGTCCAGGTTATTGTCATAGCTCTGAGGCCACCCAGGACTCTTCAGATTGCCAAATGCTTGGTTGTATTCTCTGTTGCAGTCTTAGAGAAAAACAGGAGTTGTAGTTAATGTGCAGATGCAAATATTTAGTAGTCTTGATAACAACAGTGGTTTTACAGTCCACTGAATCTGAGCAACATTCAGAAAGGGTTGCAGCCTCTTGGCTTGTAAAAGAAAACAGGGACCTGAGAGATGCTGAGGACTGCGCATGTTCACCATCTTGCCCATGCGCAGCCCCCACATGCAGGCTCAGCTGCTGTGCAGCGGCTTCCTCATGTGGGCATCCCCCACAGAAGCTGCCCTGACATGGTTTGTTCATGCCCCCTTGTAAAGAGTGGGAGTTCAAGTCCCCCTTTGAAGAGCACTCCAGCATCTTCTGAACTCTTCTGCTTACATGGAAGAAGAGTTGCTAGTTGACATTTGGACCTTTTCCAGGCGCAAAGCTCACCTTCCCAGACATCATCTGTGTAGGGTTTCCTTGGCTAAACTGTTCCTTCTGATTCAATTCACATATTTCTTTTTACATTTCTTTTCTTTTTTTGGTAAAACAAAACCAAAACTAAAAGTAACTGTATGTTCAAATCAAATTCTGTAGTAGTTTTCATCAAGGTAAAAAATCATCCTTACATGAAATATTCTCTGGAAACACTTCCAATCACTGAAATCAGGTAGTTTCTTCAAGGCACTGTGGTCATTTACAAAATAATTTCCTAAGGTAAAGAGGTTCCCACCACTGTGACCACACCAAACGTCACCGAACTGTGAATTTTATATACGTTATACCTTGATAAAGCTTAGTTTCCAATAAGCTAAATTGAACCTTACTTCACATGGAGATATTTTACCTTAACAACAGCTATTTGTTCACAAGATTGATCTGCAACAATGATGGTCATCAAAGCTGCTTTTCCCGATAAACATGAGGTTTTAGGCTCACCTGCAATCTCGTAGGTGAAGTGCACTCGAGAGTTTCTGTTTAAAAAGTCAGATTTGAAAACGACAACTGCGGTACTCGTGGAGGAATAGAACACTGGCAAGGTTGTATAGTTTGCACCGCAGAACTGAGTCACGTGGTTTCCGTTAGTCTGAAATGAAATGGAAGCCACGTCGCATGAGATTTGGCTTCAGGACAGTAAAGCTACACCAGATAGTAAACTGTACTAAGCATGTGACTTCAACAGCTATAGTCTCAGATGCCATGAAACGCTTAGCATTAACCTGGGACTTGAACAGTGTCTTGCCTCCCTAGAGGTATGAGCCATAAGGAGCCCAGCTTCTGCTAAAATCATGAGCAGACACGTCTCTACAGAAATCAAAGCTGCTCCCCCTCTTGAGCCATATCAGAGTGAAAGTGTGTGCTTGTTGGGAGCCGAGTCAGGGCATTGAACTCCCTACAGGTCGAGAGTTCTTCCTCTAGCTTCTAGAGTTCTATTAGGTTAGCCAGAGGTGGAAGTACTCTGATGAGCTTCCCCTTCTGTTGTCTCTGGCACTTGGTACCTATAATAATGGCCTTGTTCTCTTCGGCAGCACTTTGGCAGTCCTCGTCCCCTGTCAAATGCTCAGGGTAAACGCCTAATAATTTCTACATGTACAAGCAAGTATCCCAAAGGCATTGAACAGCAGCCCCTGCCACATTACCCTTATGACTGAAGCATATGTAGTTCTTGGTCTCTGTCTGAAGGCACATGCTCCATCCAGCCTTGTCTCTAGACTCCTCAGTTATTCATCTGTCTCATTCACCTACTTAGCCGACTCCTTTCCATGTTGTTTTTGTCCAAAGTTTGTCTGGTGTAGCCTTTAAACTTTAACTGAATTGCTAAGGCCTCCCCGCTAGTGTTTATATCCCAAGATTTTCAACTTTGTAGCCCTATGTGACTCTCATGTCTCCAGCAGCTCATGAAGGTTTGCTCCACAGCTTACTGGGTAAACATAGTGCAAGACAGTGGAGTGGACTCTTCTGTGTGGTTCATTATGGCATCTGTCTTCTGTGGTGTCTTAGCTCATAATAATTGTCTATGTCCCAGGTGTGTTCTGAAGCCTTAGAGGCCTTGAGCATTTTTATAGGCAGCACACTAAACATCCTCAATTGTAGTATTTGCAGCCAGTTCTGCTGCTCTTGCATACCACCGCTGCCTGTACCTGCTATTTTTGGGCCCTAATGAGGAATCTGCCCTGATTTGCATTATTCATAGAGTGACAGGAAACTCAAAGTGATTTGCATGAAAGGGTCTCATTGCACTTGGCTCTAAGTCCTTCCACTGGGGCTTCCATTGGGGCATGGGAATTCTGTGCTGCAACCACTGCTGGGGGAATGATGCTTAACCTCCTTTCTCAACCACCTCGGGATCCTTAGAGTAACCTTGGTCTCTAAGATCTATGCGGCACTCAGCTGTTCTCTGGCATGTACATCTCTGACCTTCCACGTCGAGTCAAGCTGGACTTTTGTCACTGAGCTAGAGACTTGTAAGAAGTGAGAAAGCCCAGCTTTATAAGGAAGAGGGCCTTGAAAAACCAGAAGGTGACAGGTGGAGCTCCATTTCAGCCAGGCCTTGAGTGGGTGTGTTAACTGTTTACCCAACTGCAGACTCCAATAGTTTCAGGGTACGAGCTCAGACTATGGGTCCTGAATTTAAATATTTTCTTTGGTCGCCTTACTGCTCTCCCCATTCTGCCCACCAGTTGAGGAGATGATCATACTCAGATCTCTGGATCCTCCTCTTTCCAGCTGTTGTGCCATCATTGTCCATGGGACACTAAGATTCTGCTATTTATCTCTTTGAGCCCAGAGAGCTTCTGTTTCCCCTTTGTAGTCTCCCAGTTTGCTGCAAGTGTAGCCCTACTAGATGGGCACCAAATGGTCTCTTAGCTGATTTTCCTGTATTCTGTATGGGTCCTTCCAGTTCACCTGGACATAGCCTGTTAGCTACAGATGTAGTTCTCCAGGTGTGGCCCATGGAGCTCTGGGATTGGTGGCAGAATACAAGAGATACTCATCAAATATTGATTAATGTGTGCTAGGCAGATCAATCGATGTCTGTAGGGGGTCCTAAGAATGTGCTTTTTTTGGTGATTCTTATGTCTTTTTACTTCTTCTTCTTATTATTATTATTATTATTTTTACCACATTCATTACACTGAGAAATCTTTTTATTTGTATAAATTAATTTTGCAATCTGGACTAATGGTAAAGAGAAATCATATCCTTAAGTTTTTATCCTTCTATTTACAAGCATGGTGTTCCCCTTCATTATGGGTTCTTTTGTATCTTTGAAGATTCCTATGGTGGTAAGTGATTTATTACATGGCTCACACTTCTAGCATCCTTTATTATATAGTGATAGGAATATAATTACATTCATAAATCTTCCTATCATGTCAGTCAGGCCACATTTGTAAAGTGAACCAGGACAAAGAGGAGAATTTTCACAATCGTAATATTCATAGGATTTTTTTTTCTTTGCAGTGTGAGTTTGTGGAAGTCCCAACTAAAGTTGTTAAACCAATTAATTGCAAAGTTTTATCACATTCAGACATCTACATAAAGTTGGGGCTACTACATATATTCTATTCATGCTGAGAGACAAATGTATGTTTGCCTATCAATATCTCTATGCTCACATGCATGTATACATTGTGACACATTACATACCCACTAAATGTACAATAATAAATGAAAGAGCTCCCAAAAGTTTGACATTTTCAGGAATGTGCATTTTTAACAAGACACCCAGATGATTCTTAGCTACAGGACAGTTTGAAAGCATCTTGTGACAGGACTACATTTAAGTGGCTTAGTATGTTGGCAACGGAGGTTTTGTCTCCTACTGAAAAGACACAATTCTAGAAGTGACAGGACTTTATTTAGGCATGGCTTCATTACTTGCAGTGTCCACAAATACGACGGCCACCAGACTGGCATCTTTACCTGTACTGAATCCTGAAGTTCTAAGTAGCTCCTTGAGCAGTCTTGCGAGGGTAGCTGCAGTTCCCACACAGTTATCTGGATCTGCTGGTGTGGGGGAGCCTCAATGACCCAAGTACAGGTGGATAATGGCCGTCTTATGTTTGACAACTGAGGTGATGAGGTGTTTTGAGGTGTCGAAGTTGCATTATATGTTCCCCCACAAGGCACTGGGTAGGGAGCAAGAAAATAATGCAGATGTTTTAATCACCTCTAATTATACTTACTGTCCTTAACATCTTGCTCTGGCCTAGAAAATATGTTAATATTCTTTTAAGGATTTAGTATATGTCGTGGTGACACAGGGCTGTAATCCTATCTTCTTGCAAACTGGAGGCAGGAGGATAAAGTTCAAGGCCAGCCTGGCAACTTAGTGAGACTTTGTCAAAGACAGGGATACTGAGGGCAGGCAATCTAGCTCTCATGTGTTTAATAATCCGCTAAAGCTGTAATTAATTTACATATAATAAGCATGCATTCTTGTCTGTGCATAAGGACATATGTATTTCAGAATACTTACTGTCCACAAAGGTATATGTTGCATTAAATCCTTTCCCTTCAAAAGTTATGTCAGAGACAAACTGGACTGTAAGAAAGTTACCAGAAGAAATAAAAGGGGCAGGAATAGTGATACCACAAAATCTTCCGCTTAAATGTGAGTTTATGCTTGCACCATCTGCTATCTGGAAGAAAAAGAAGTTTATAGTAGTTAATTATTAATGAAGGAATTGCTATTTTGTACTAACTTACCTATGAGGTCACCATATGTCTATGGTGATAGACAGACCATAGATTAAGGATCTATATGTGGGTGTTCTTACAGGCAGTCTTAACTTATATTGATAGTGCTATAATGACTGTCAGTGATGCCCCATACATATATTTCTCTTAGGAAAAGTAATATATAAGTGAAACAAACAACAAAAACAACAAAAGCCCCATGGCCTCAAAGTCATCAAACCCATTGCTAGTATCTCTGCTGCCTGAATTATCACCAGGGCTTCTTTCTGAAGCTTCCTGGCTAGGCTCTAATAGGCTGCTGCTAAGATGAAGTCAGCCTGGGAGCTGCCGAACTGCTTCCGACCCTCTTAACACAAAGGCTACACCCATGACAACAGTGGTCCAGACCTAATGGAATGGCTTTTCCTCGCACTCGGATCTCATGGGTCTGCTCTGCTTGTCTGATTCTTCAGCATCCCAGGATCAGTCTAGCTTCAGAGCTATTGCATCTGCCTTCCTTTGCCCAGACCACTCTTGCTGGTATTCACAGAGTCTGTTGAGGTCTCTCCTCCTCTATCATCCACCAGCAATGTCTTCCCTAAAGTGAACACTGCCCTCATTCCCTGACTCCTTTCATCAGGGCAAGTATTACTGTCAACATGTTAGACATTTAACTTGCTAATTCTACTGTCTTTTCTTCTAAAATGAATACCACATTCCACAGAAGCATAGAATTTTATTCTGTTCTGCCATATGGCCCCAGATTTTAAGAGTGTGTAATGTATAAACCACACTTACTCACTTCTTAGTAAGTGCTTTGACCCTTCCCTACGACCCACGTGCCTTGGTTTGTTTTGTGTTATTGTACCAGAGTACCATAGACCATGTAATTTATAAACAAATAAGTTAATTGTGATAGTTCTGAGGACTGAGGAACATTCAGAATTCAAGGGGCAGTCTCTGGTGAGGGCCTTCTTACCTTCTTACATATGAGCATCCTAAGAAGAACGTCAGAAGCATGCCAGCTCTGCAATCTCTTCCTCTCCTGGGGTGATATTATTCACCCCATGCTAGGAGCCCCACTCTCATGACCTCATCTGACCCCAGTAATACCTCAAAACCTCCCATACCTTTAGCATAAGGATATAAGGTTTACATTTCTACCACAGGTACTTGAGTGATATGTGCATACCACAGCACCACCCTCCCATACCTTTAGCATAAGGATATAAGGTTTACATTTCTACCACAGGGACTTGAGTGATATGTGCATACCACAGCACCACCCTCCCCTAAAATATTCTCCCAAGTCTACTCTATCTCAATAAACAGCTCAAGTCTAAATTTCAGTCATACTCAACTCCCCCATTCCCATGATAATCATACCCCCTTTGTTCCACCTTCAAAATGTATTGTATCAATGCCATGTGACCCTGTGCCTTCAGAACATGGCTCACAGATCAATTGCACAGAGCACTCACAGAGTTATGTACCATGGTGCCCAGGTGTTTGATGACCTAGAGTATGTTCCTGTTGTTCCTACAAAACTATACCTTGTCCCCAGTGCAGAGCCTACAAGCCCTGGTCAATGCTGTTCCTACTCTCCCTTCCCAACGCTCACTGCCTTTGACAGTTTCCTCCCTTGGAGACATAGTCTTTCTTGAAGGACTGATAATCCCTAGTCATAGAACTTTTACTCAAATGTCACCTCCCCTGAGAGGCGAATGCCACACAGTGGGGCCCTCCTCCAATACCATTTTGTTTTATTTCACAGTGATCAAACTCTATCAACTTAATGCTTATTTACTTTTATTGGGCTCCCCCTCTGCACAAGTGTGAGTTCCACAGGAAGAGAAACAGAGTTATGCTCGGAAGTGTCTACAGTATCCAGAACTAATGATGGCTTTCACAGACTTTTACAAACACCCAAAGAAATAGTGAGGATTTGGATATCCCTCAAATACCTTACTAAAATAATAATAATAATAATAATAATAATAATAATAATAATAATAATAATAAAGTATGCTTTCATTTTTATGTCTATGTTGTTAATTTTTATTGTACATTAATAATGATTTTCTGTGTTTCTGTAGCCCTGAGTATGAGCTCATAAAAGAACCACATTAGATCAGAAATCTCAGAGCAGTGTGGCCACTGATGTTATAAAATGAATAGGATAAATTTCAAAATTAAAAATTAAATAAAACTGGCCACTAGATGGTACTGTCTCTCCTATATGAATTCACAAGGAGCAAGGAAAAGTGGAGTTTCTGTAATCTAACACCCTCACTTTATAAAAAAGAGTTGCCAAGTTTAAGACAACACAACGTACTTTTTCTGGTAAGTGAGGTTTCATTACAACCACTGTGGTCTGTATGATCATCACAAGCTTTTCACTTGTATCATGTACCTGGCTTGTGTTGGGTAATGTATATATGGAGAGACATAAGAGCATTTCTATACCTTCAAGGTGCTCACAAAATAGTGAGAAGAAAGAGCCAAATATAAGTGTGTGTGTGTATGTGTGTCTGATTACAAATATATCTACAAATATACATGAAAAAATATAAAAAAGAAAACAAAGAAAAGAATAGGTAATTCTGTCAAATATATCAGGGAAATTCATACTATAAAAGAGAGAGTAGGGAAAGGCCATCCAGTTCCTGCTGAGGAGCCTGGGTCTTACTGTACAAGACCAATGTCAGTATTAAATAGAGACTGGTAAATGTGAGGGGCAGGGCAAGGGGAAGCCAGGGCTGGCTAGAAGGTGGCCTTGTGCTGGCACTATATTCATCCAACCACATTAAAGTAGGAGTTACTGTAACTGATTGGGAATATATAGTTACATAGTCACCCCATGTTAGGAACCCCACTCTCATGACTTCATCTGACCCCATGGCTCCTAGCCTCCTGTATGATCAATCCTGAAATTCCCTCTGTCTCTGTTCTATTCCTTGACAACACCAAATCTCTTTCTGTGCGTAGACCCTGAACAACACTGGCTCAGGGACTGCAGGTCTATGATGATCCGAACACTAACTCAGGCATACCTTGCCTTCTAGAAGCCTTGTTTCTTGGTGTCACTGTGACAAAATGCCGATAGTAGTCAACTCAAGATATACTTTGTCTCTAGGACTCAGTCCATGCATGACTTATCTCTATAGCAACACAGTTACAGAGCTCTGTTGTTCTAGGACTGTGTTAAGGTCATGACAGAAGGACACACTGGAAGTGGGGGTTACATACTTCATAGAAGCACTGATGCAGATAGAAAAGAGTGGTTGGGACTCAGGTATCTTTCAAATGGCAGTGTCCTCAGTAACCCACCTTCCTAACTGACTCCCATGCTATCAACCATGTCTTCTTAACTGCTGTGCTTTGCTGGGTCATGCAAGACTCGAAGTATCACAGTAATAATTATTTACTCTTTATGCATTTTTAAATGTTTGAGCTAATATCTATAATGAGGTAGACTGAAATTCACACTTATTTAATGAATAACTAAGTGCACGAATGCTTACTGGCAATGCTATCCCCTAACCAATGCACCTAGGGTCTGCTGATGCTGTCCCTAAAGATGCCCACGCCCTTCCCCAGTGCCTGATAATATGCAGAAGGATTAAGCCCTGTGAGTTATCACAGGAGCTTTTAGAAAGCTCACATAAGCCTCTAGGGAATATTTTTTATGCAAGTTTGATGTTGGGAGCTTATAATTGGCCTTACAACAATAATTTGGAACATTTAGTGTTTAGACGTCACATTTCTGAATCTCACAAGAAAGTAAGTCCAGGGAATTTTCTCTTCAGATGGGACTGGAAACTTTAAAATATATCTGCCAAAACCATGAGCACTGATGGAGTTGAGGAAGAAACCTTGGGAAGCTGCCATCAGTTTCATGTTACCAAGTAGAGGAAGCAGTGAGGACCACACTTTTGATGTCCTCAACTACCTTACTGATGATGCTCAACACGAGGATGACTGAACTAACCAAGAGTTGGAGATTAGGTAGTACACAACACTGTCTTTTCCCCTTATTTTTGGTCATGCCTTTCTTGTGGATAAGCCTTGTTGATACTGTTCTCCATTTTATGGAGGCAGCAATGTGTGTGAATTCTCATGATGCTCTAAGTGTCATGGCATGCTCACATCTAAGAAGCCCAACATACATCAGATCTGTTCTGATCTCCTCTTCTACATCAAGAGTATCTAACCTCTGTCTTCATGTTGTATAATGTATCTGTTTACAGGTCAGTCTTCCACCCCCTCTCCCCCATGAATTACATCTCCTTGGGGAACATTCACTGCCACATCTCCCATATTATGTGCCATGGCTGCCACACAACTCCATAGGACAGATGTGATGATAGTTTCAACAGTCATTGATCAGCCACAGTTCACTAACGTACAGCAGATATCCTCCTTGGTGCCCTAGTCAACACTCTCAAAGACAGCAGTGAAGGGAGTAGGCGTAACTCAGCAATGGAACTGGTATAATCTGTCTTACACACTACTTATAAAGCTGTGTCATTAGCTTCTATAGAATGTCATTTTATCACAACATTTAACAATTTAAAAGGGGTGGGGGTAGTAAATACTGATATCACCTCAACATGATCTAGAATGACCAACTTCTGGGCATGCCTGTGAGGAAGTGCCGAGATTGGGTTAATTGAATTGGAAAGAACTCACCCTAAATGTGGGCGGTACCAATCCATGACTTGGGACTCTGGACTGAATAAAAAGTAAAATATGAGCTAAGTGTCAGAAATGCTCCCTCTGTGCTTCCTGGCTGTGGACGTAATGGGACTACTTACTATATGCCTTCAAATCGTATTCCTTTTCAGGAACCTAGAGAAGCTAGTTTTAAAGAACCTCTTGTAGATAGTAAGCTGGAATCCCATGCGTTAGAGCAGACTGTTAAGGTGTAGCAGCCTTACCTGCACGTAATCATAGAGGCATGTTCCTGATAACGTACGTCCCTCCAGAGTAAATGCATTGAAGGTGAGATTAACAAGTTTGTTTTCAGGGGCAATTATGTACCATATGCAGTTTAGACCTTTGTCATAAAGTCCATTTGAATCAGAATCGGGAGACATAAAGCTCTTGTTGTCCTCAGTCAGGTACCCGCCACACCCGTGCTGTGGTCCTGTCAAAAAAAGATACATCACTGTGCAGAAGAACAAAATCATCTTCACTTTACTGTGCAAGGATTTTGAAGAGGAGAAGTTCCATTTTCTCCCCACATGTGTGAATATTATCAAGAGTTCCCCGAACACTAGGGAGTGTGCACATGTGTTTCTCCGCTTTTCTTGGCTTCTTGCTAATTCTCTTTTTCACCATCACTGGGTTGCCCCCTTATCAGCACATGTAGATGCCTGAGAGAGTGAGTAAGCACACTGGGGTGCATGCATGTGCCTCTGTAGAACTATTCATGCGATTTATTCAAGCTTTTCCAACCCTGAAAAACTCAATTTTGTGAAAATTGAGGGTTTTTTGCATAATAAAGCTGGTGGAAAATGCACACATGCCTGACTTTTAAGTTCTACTCTTGTGAACACTGCCAAACTGAAAATTGAATTTATGAAGATTTATCCAATACTTCTAAAAAAAAATTACCTCCCAACTAGTTTTTCATTTAAATAGTTTGACAGAAAGAGGCCGTGAGGATACAGCTCTGACTCCTACTTTACATTAAATCACATTCTCTGTATTTTTTTTTTATCTTTTCCAAAACTAAGTCAGGAGTAGACTAAAGAATATAAGAAATCCACTAGGTAAAAACTATCTACACTGAACTTAAACAATTAGTCATGCATTACAAATTACACAATTCAGAGTATCTTAATGATGAGTATTTGTCTACTGCAGGAAAGAACAAAAACAAAACCTGCTGGATTTAGGATATGTTTACAGCACAGCCTAACAGGCATCTCAGAAATGACAAAGGAAGAACATGAAATGATGAAAAGCTGGCAATTTCTAAAGAACGAGTCAGGTTGAATTAAGCTCAAAGTAGTCACAACAAAAATAATATTAAATTAGTGTTCAAATGAATGGTCTACAGCCTTGCACTAGACACAAACACAGCTTATTTTCTCTGTTGTTGGCCTTCCTACCACACCTGGGCCTAACCTTGCTTTGTCCTAGGCTAGCTATACAGTGTCACCATTACAGCACATACATACCCCACACAGAGTGTGTGTGTGAGAGAGAGGCGGGGGGAGGAGGGAAGGGAGGGAGGGAAAGAGAGAGGGAGGGAGGGAGGGAGAGAGAGAGAGAGAGAGAGAGAGAGAAAGAGAGAGAGAGAGAATTTGTCTTACTGTTGTAAAGAAGTCAATTCATAACATACAGAATAAAGAAAATGGAAAGCTAATATCACCTAATATTAACCAATATTATTAACTTTGGCCCAAATAGCCAAGTAACTGAAAGAAGCACAGTATCACATGAGCGAATGGGGATTCACAGGGTTCTGGAAATGACGATGGTAGAAAATGTCTCGTTTTTGTATTTACACTTAGTGCAGCTTCTCTGTGCTTCCAGTTCTCCTAAGGCAGATGGAAATGCAAGTGTGGGCCTTTGGAGGATGTAAACAGTAATGTTAATAGAATAAGGAAGCAATGCTACAAAGAGTGAAGGCCACATCGCTGAGCCCACATACCTGGAGTGCCAGGTTATAATAGGACCTACGACTAGGAAAGAGACCCATGTATTAAAATGCCTGTATTTTCTGTATTGCTAACTTGAAGTTCCTTTTCTTCTGGTAAAGACATCCTAACATTGCTTGCTGCACTTCAACAGCACAAATTGATCATGCTTCCTGTTACAGTATATATATATATATATATATATATATATATATATATATATATATATATATATAAAACATTTAGAAAATGCTTAGCGACCAGCATCTTCCTCACCAGTCAGACTCTACCAGAACCACTTTGATGACATACCTTGTACCCAAGAACAAATACCACTATAGCATTCTTCTGTATTTAACTATCAGGAGCTATTTCTTCAGTTGGGAGAAAAAAAAATGTTTGCATGGAGGTGTGGTGCAGGAGTTGGGAGACCTCCTGGAGATATAAACCCATATTCAGCAGAGATTCAGCCAGATATATTTAATTGAGTCAGTAACTGAATCCTGAAAGATTAAACTTCAGAGTGAAGCTGAAGGCAGCATTAGTCTGATAAGGGAAGAAATATCTGCCATATCTAGGAGAAACATCTTAGCAGCTTTTAGTGGAGGGAGACGGCTTATTAAGAAGTTATTTTGAGGACTGACAGCACCTCCTTGAGGTCTTTGCCTGTCTCTGGAGGTTAGGGAGCAGCTGCACTTAAGATAATGATCACCCTGACTTTAGTATAGTCCTGTCTTTCAGGAACATCTGTGACTGGGGGCGGTGTAACACAGATGCGTCTAAAAGCAGTGCCCTCGTCAGACAGAGCGTGTCACATCACGGTGGCTTCTCTTCAGATGGTGGAGCTTGGGCTTCGGCATCCTTAGTCGGAGTAAACCTCACTGGGACTTTCACAGCTGTTGTGTCAGCTGCTCCAGAGTTGTGAATTTGCTTAAGGATTCAACATGGTTTCTGATGAACTTGCTGTCTCTATTTCTATTAAAAGGATTTTGTAGACTACTGCACAACCTCAGGATAAAACCTTCCAGAAAACTAATATTAGAAGGGAAATTTCTCAGTTTGATAAAGAATACCTATAGAGCTTAGAGCAAACTTTTGAAAGAAATGTGTGTGTGTGTGTGTGTGTGTATGTGTGCCTGTGTGTGTGTGTTCATGCCTGGGAAGGTCAGAGGCTGATATCCAGTGTCATTTTCAATGGCTCTTTGTATTATATTTTGAAACAGAGCCTCTCACTGAATCTGGAGCTTGGTAATTTGGCTAGCCTGGCCAGCAAACACTATGGATCTTCCTGGCTAACTCCCAGCATTGAGATTATAGGTGCACACCTCTGTGCTTGGCTTTTTACCTGGGTGCTGGAGATTGCAACTTGCATGGCAAGCACTCAGATGAGCAAGCCATCTTGTGAGTCTCTAGTAGTAAAGTTAAACGTAAACAGTTAAGCAACCCTCCAAGATGAGGACAAGAAATGATGTTTTTCTTACTACCCTTAATCAACACTATTAAAGGCTTGGCCATTAGTACTCAAAGAAACAAAATCCTGGAAAGGAAGGGATCCAGGTATCACTGTTTGCAAATGTCATTCTTTTTCTTATAAAAATATTCCGAGGAATCTGCAAATATACTCTTAGACCCAAGAATCCAGTCAGTCAAAACCTGAATATGTATGACAGCACATCAAAACCTATAACATTTCTATGTATTAGCAATGTGCAAGAGAGGGACAGACTGGAAAACACATCATTCGTAATCATTAAAGAAAATGGAATATCTGGGTGTTCACATATAAATGAAGACACATGCATAATGTTCTAAGGTCACTGAACTGATCATAAAATGGTAAAAGTGCTATTTTAAATTAGATTATAGTGAGTCATGGATGATGTGGTAAGACTAGTCCTTCAAATCTCACTTGAGTAAATACAGTCCACAAAAGCTACTTCTTTAATAGTCTAGGCATCAAACTGCAGCGTGACAAGTCTTCCTTCCCTTGGTCAACGTTTGCCAAGACCAGCAGGATCTCTATAAGGACAGGATGCTGTGCCTGTAAACACAGTTTCAGAGACTGGCTTTGTCCGTTTTGTGCACAGGCCCCTCTGATTGGCCAGCACTAGGTAGCAGCCTAAGCCCAGGTTTCTACTCATTCTGCTGTATATTAGATCTGTATCAGAAGGGGGCTTGCTGGGGTGTGGCCACTCTCAAGAAATAAAGCCAAGGACTGTTGTTCACTCCTCACTGTCTTCACTGAGGTGAACTCTATGAGCTATTCTAATACTAATTCAAAGAAATTCAATCCGCAGATAAATACTATGCCCTATAAGGTAAGATCCAAAAGATCCAAAATAGTGACAATTCTGCCTAATGGGCAGTCTCATAGTTGGAAAATAGTTCTTTGCAACAAGTGATACCAGGTCTAATAACTTAAGGGGTTTGAATCTCGAAGTATTCAATATATCATCAGTATACTGTATAGTGTACTGATAGTATAATACTATATCCGCAGACAGAGCACATCCATTAATTTGAAGAATTTAGGACACGTTAATGAGCATACTCCCTATCTAAAGGGATATGATTTTACTGAATATTAACAATTACAGAAGCAGGAATTTTAAAAGTGGAAAAGATTCTGTTTAAAAAGAGCAAGGTTAGTAGTCATGTGTTACTTTCATGTCTTAAAGCAGATGGTGATATAAAAGTGGAATTTATAAAAATCAGATGCAACAACCAGTAGTTTTATAATAATGATTTAAATAAGGAAATGAAATGGTTTTGTTCTCATTAATATGAAACCTCATACTAAGAATACTGCTGATTTCAATGTTGACTACCTTGGTGGCAGGTACTATTTGATGGTGACAGAGATCAATTCTCTCCTGCTCAGAACTTGCTAAGTGTCCTTGACATGTCTCTTAATTCCCTTGTGACTTACTTTCCCCACTTTTAGACTGGACTACTTGACAAGTGTATCAACCAGACTTCCACCATCAAAACACAGCATCTAGATCCTTTTGTTTTGTCAAAATGCTAAGGTAAGAAATTTCACTAAATTGAAGCCCCTAATTTGGAGCTACTAATTTTTGTTGTACATATTTATTACCCTTTATTGTAATATTGATATACTCTCAATAGCTGTGCTACCACCTCACCTCTATGCCATGCAGAACAGATGTCATATTTCTCTACCAACACCAAAAGTAGTTTTTACAACATATATTCATTTTTACACAACACTTATGCTTATAATTATATACTAAATTTCATAAATTTTAAGTATAATGTTATTTACATAAAGTTTAATAAGAGTCATATTTATTTAAATATAGCATATAATGTATAACATGTAAATGTGAAATTGCAAAATAAAATATTTAAAGATTATATCCTATTTATGTTATAATATACCATATATATATATATAAATGTTGTAGTACCATGTAGTAATAGTATAACAAAAATGTACTATTATACTATTCAGGAAGGACATACTATGACTTAAAAACAGATCGACTCAAACAAGAAGATTATCATGGAAAGAATGAGTCTAACACAGAGGGAGAGGAAAGCTAACTCTTCTTTTAGGAAACCTTCCTGGGACCTGTCTTTAGCCTTGGCTGTTTCTATCAATTGCCCTAGAGGAACCATAGACAAATTAGGAAAGTGTGGGTTTAGGAGATGGTCAAACCTAGTTCAATGTTTGGTTTAACCACAAATTACTTAATCTCTAATAGGTTCTTATCATTTCCTCCATTGGAAAATGTGTTAATTCCTGTCCCATGAGGTAGTCCTGAGGACTGGATGAAGCAGTCTAGAGAAGAAGGAGGTTGGTGACGGGATCTCATTATGTTCTGTGCTTTTGTGACATATTTCTTTTGAGTAGACAGAATATGAAGCTACCAGACCAAGTGAGCAGACTCCTCTCAAGTTAGATCAAAGAGAAAACCAATCCCATAGAACTTTCAACATTTCTGAATAACTCATTGATAGCTAAAGACTGTTTAAATTTTATTGATTCTATTTTTGCTTTTATGTTCCTGGGAACACTATATCAAAACCAATTCAATGTGGGGAAGGATGATTACAGGAAATTTATGGTTATAATAACTTAATCTGAACATCCAATTATTGGAGACCATGCTGAGCTGCATTTTACAGAGGGTGTGGCTTCAGGCACGTCCAATCACTGCTTCTTAGCTCTTTTGATCCTGAAGGCTTTTCATGGTATTATCTTATCTGACCATTAATTTAATCACATAGCTTGGTCTCTAAAAAACCATTTGGATATTTGCTGAAGGACAGACAATCCTACCCTACAGACTCAGGGCAAATGTAGCAGAGGATGGCCTAGTCCATGTCAGGGGCAGGAAAATGTGGATAATACTGGAATATGCTTTTTTTTAAACTTTGTTTTTCTTAATGTTAATTTTTATTAGATATTTTCTTCATTTACATTTCAGATGCTATCCCCTTTCCTAGTTTCCTCTCCAAAATTCCCCTATACCCCACACATACCTTGCTTCCCAACCTACCCACTCTTGCTTTCTGGCCCTGGCATTCCCCTGTACTGGGGCATATAATCTTCACAAGAACAAGGGCCTCTCCTTGCATTGATGACTGACTAGGCCATTCTCTGCTACATATGCAACTAGAGACACAAGCTCTGGGGGGGTACTGGTTAGTTCATATTGTTGTTCCTCCTATAGGGTTGCAGACCCTTTAGCTCCTTAGGTTTTTTCTCTAGCTCCTTCACTGGGGGCCTTGTGTTCCATCCAATAGATGACTGTGAGCATCCACTTCTATATTTGCCAGGCACTGGCATAGCCTCATAAGAGATAGCTTTTTAAAAACCTTTTATCTTTCTTGCTGATCCAAAATTTAACTCCTGTCCCCTACATGATTCTGTAAGGTTCTGATGAACTATGAACTATCTGGTTTCTTTATCCCATTCATACATTCTAAACTAGGCAAATAGCCTTCCCGCTGAATGTGCAAAGAATAGCCTGAAGATAACCTTGTGAATGCTTAGCTTTTTCTCCAGAGGATAGCTAATCAACACTGAAAGCTAGAGTCTTACAAAGGGCGGAAATGAGTTCGGTCTAGTTCTCTTTAAATGGGTTTACAGTTTCAGCTCATCTCATTCTCAGACTTCTTAAAAGGAAGCAAATGACATTAAGGGAGCAGACAAATAGCATCCCCTGGTTGCTTTCAAGTCATACACCATCACCGGTTCCCCAGAAGCTACATGACTAGTGATTTATCAAAATATTCAACAGATAACCCAGCTTTCTGACTACATTTGTGCTTCTCGAAGTCAGGGCAGTTGGTAGCTTTTCTCCAGCTGCTCAGAGGTGCCTATAGACATATACACATATTCTTAATATCAGTGACTATTTGAAAGTACATTCTTTTATTGTTGGGCTACACAATTTTGGAGTTCCTCTTAGAGTTTAAACTTGACACTGCAACTGCAGAAGCTATATATACCTAGAAGCTGAAATCTCAAAGGGGCAAGTGAGAGTCTTCTCCATTTGTGGAGACCAGATATTTTGCCTCTGATACCCCAGGCTCTCTGCAACCTTTGCCTTCCATAATCTCCTTTAGATGTTAGCCATATTTATCCCCTTGCTTATGTCCCTCTACTTCCACTGTCTGTACTGTTTGCACATTTGAGAGATTTTCCCCCAGAGTATGATAACAGGTCCAGAGACCAAGCTCGTTTGATCCACTATTGAATCAGATCCAGTATCTCCAGAAGTTGATAAAAGGGATTCCATTCTCTTCTATGTAAAAATAATTTAACTCTATGAATTGTGAATTAATTTTGAGAATAAACTGAATATAGATATAATACATATCAGGCACATATAAATGTAATTTCAAAGCAGGCATTGTGTAATCAACTAGTCTTTGGTTCTTTCACTAACTGCTAGTGATGGAATAGCACTTATTTATGTCTAAAGCCTCTGCAAGGCCTTGGGATTTAATTAGAATTTAGCTTCTTTTTTTTCATTAGATATTTTCTTCGTTTACATTTCAAATACTATCCTGAAATTCCCCTATACTCTCCCCACACCCTGCTCCACAACCCACCTACTCCTGCTTCCTGGCTCTGGCATTCCCCTGTCTTCTCCCATTGATGGCCGACTAGAACATCCTCTGCTACATATACAACTAGAGACACAGCTCTGGGAGGTACTGGTTAGTTCATATTGTTGTTCCTCCTATAGGGTTCTGATTTAAGTTTTAAAATATACTTTAGGATAGCCATGGTATGTTCCAGGATCTGATCTACTTTACCTAGAACAGATTCTTAAAGAGGTAGAAGGTGCTAATATTTCAAGCTGATCTTTAGTAGGTAAAAATTGAATGTAGAGAGGTTAGGATTTTTCTATTGCCCTATCACAGGCAGAAGTAGCATGATGCATCACCTGCATCCTGGGTACCTGAATTCTGACACACAGTTCTTCCCCTTTGGCCACATTCTTTCCTTTTTTGACCTGTGATTCATTCTGTCCATGCTAAACATGTGTTCTCTGTATTTGTGCCTTCCTCTCACCACAGCCCCAGAGTTTGACCTTGAAGCCACCTGACTCATTCTCTACATGACTCATAAGCCAGGTGAAGGAAGACAGATAGTTGCCTCCATTGTCACTATGTTTGCTGTGATCATCAGAGGCCAGGAGCCTGGCATACATCATCCAAACGAACGGGTGAGATCTCAAAGCCATGAGTAGGCTAATAAAGGATGCATATTCACTCAATCTAGAAAAAAAAATGTTCATCTTCTTAGATAATTTCAGTTTCATGGATCCTGGAAGCTCAGCACAATCATTTCTAACTTCTCTTCTTTCAGGATCAGTCATCCATGTTTTGTTGACATTAATGGGATTATGAGAAAATTTTATGTCCTGGATGGATTCTAGCACCTGGGTGCTAGCTTTGCCCTCACTTATTCTCACACTGAACAGAAATTCCACACAAAAGGGAGACTTACTTCATTATCTATTTACTAATTATCCACTATGGATATTTCCCTGAACTTCTCTCTACCAATGAGAAATAGAAATGTAGCAAATACTCAAGGAGATGCTTCACTGTTATGCAAATTACTGACTTTTCAAAAATTAAAGCAGATGTTTATAAATTACTGCCAATTGTATAATTTAAACAGCAAAGCTTCAAAAGGTGTATTTAAAGATTTAGTAAATATAAAATTAGACAGAAATATTAAGGGCTACAGTGGTCTCCTCTTTGCATCTATTTACTTTGGAAAGGTGTTGCTCTCCAGGCAGACTGATACTCTTGGAAATGAGTAGTCAGTCTAAGCCACAGAGTAGATATCTTCTTATAGAAAAGATGGGGTGGCTTAATGGATGAGATGAGAAAGGAAGGTGTATGCTTTTAGCCAAGTCTGAACTTTTGGTTTTTTATTATGTTTTATCAAGTCTGTAATAAATGATTCCAGAGTCCCTAGAACTACAACATTTATTATTTCTTCTTTTCTGACCACACAGAACAACAGAACACAACAAAGCTGAAAGCTGCTTAGACTGATCAGGACACTTAGTTGTTTGGGCTAAAATATCTTCGTGAGACCCAATTAAAAGTTATAATACCCGAGCTCTCACCCAAAAGCACATGTAATCATTTAAATTATGTCTTGAGTGTCTTCAAGTGGACAGTGGCATTTATACAGATGGAGAAGTGGCAAAACTATTCATATGAAGCACAGTGGTAGCCCAACACAAGAGAGCCTCTGTGCAAAATTGAAGTATTCAAAGGAAAGTGGGTTTTCCTTTTAAAATACCCTTCTCTGTTTTACGTGTCACTTCACTTACACCATTCTAGTGAGGCTTCATTCCGTGTCCTATGAGACCTGCTTTCAAGTTACTGTCATGACAGCTAAAAAAGGTAGGTGGCAAAAGGTCTTTCTGATACAATTGTCAGAATTTATGAGGAGCTTATAAAACGTCAGTGTCTGCCTGACACCTCTCTTCCAGAGGTGTTTTAAGGCAGCTGGAGAGATGGCTCGGCAGCCAAGAGTTCTTGCTGCTCAGCCATAAGAACCCAAGAAGCAGAATTTGGATCCCAGCACCAACATGGTCCAGCTCACAGATACGCATAAATGCATCTCCCAAGCTCCAAGTACCTTCTGTGGCCTCTATGGACATCTGCAAACACATGTGCATACTTACTCACATAGACACATGCATAGAGACATCTGCACATAGATAAGTTAAATAAATCTTTAAAATAAATTCGGGAAAGCATAACACGGAAAACAAAATGAGGTTTGAAATGGTCTCTGTTTGCAGGTCACAGAGATGGAGGTGAATGGGCAGCATGAAGTCTGGAAACAAGAGCCCAGATGATTTACTGAGGGAAATTCCTCACATCCTTTCTGCATCTTCTCAGAGTATGGCATTTGTTTGAGGATCCATTAGATCTCAGAAGATTAATCACATCAATATTCAAGGAAAAGTCAAAACACTTTACAGAGTCAAATAGAAATTAATACGATTGAAGCAACTAGTGCAAACAGAGAACTGATTCACTGCCTTTTATTTTAAATGATGGGTGTTTCTCTACTAATCTTAGGTAGATAATTATCTTTCATGTACAGTGACCATGAGCTTGGCTCTTGTTTTTAGTTTATCCACACACTTAGTCATCCCTGCCATCTCACATGACTCCGAGACCACCATTTCCAGACCAAAAAGTCAGTGCTTAGAATTCCCAAGACTCTTTACCAAAGAATAAATGGACCATAGCCAATGAGTCCTTCTGTTTGGGCCTCCTCTATGTTTATAGGAAAATCAACTGTGTTTAGCTGGGGAAAGGGGTAATTTTAAAAAGCACAAAAGAAGTCACAAGAAAAAGACTATCACATCTCATATGCTCACCTATTGTCTCTCGGAAAGATACTTTCCAACCTCTTGCTGTTTGAGAGGAATCTGTCTTGAACAGCAGGGTCAGGCTGTTATTGGTGCTCTTAATAATTTGTGGAAGCGTGGAACCACAGAACTTTCCAAGAGATTGATTTCCAATGCTGGGACCATCGAAAACCTCCAGGTAATCATGTGAGCAAAGGTTGGAGGGAACAATCTCAAAGTCATTGAACCTGTAAAGGGTACCCGGTTATTACTTATGTCTTATTTTGTGCCCATTAAACCATACCTGTAATGATAAAGAAGAATGCAAAAACCTGACAACACAGCACTCAAGCTTCCCTTGGAAAGGAATCTTGTAAATAAGATATTACTGATGGACTGAAGCCAGTATTTGTTAGGGAGCTATTATAACTTTTAACTGTGGTAGGAACTGGGGATATAAAAATAAATAAGATAATCTGAGCCTATGTTCAACAGAGTTCAATTTTTAGATATCACAATTCCATATCTATATAATGTGCTTTGATCATATTTTTGATCCTCATTCATCCTCACTATTGTCTCTCACCCTCTTCTCTCCTGCTGAAACCCTTCCTGTTTCTGTCAAGTCACCCTACTACCTCCATGCCCTGTTTTGATGTGTTC
Source organism: Mus minutoides (assembly GCA_902729485.2). Lineage (NCBI taxonomy): Eukaryota > Metazoa > Chordata > Mammalia > Rodentia > Muridae > Mus > Mus minutoides. Next base: position 46,018 of record LR750339.1, read on the forward strand.
TACCACATTTAGAGCATGGATGGAGGTTAGCATTTTAACACAGGCAATTGTATGTTCAAGAAACCTGAACCCTTTCAGCATATCTTACCTGTCTATAGCTCCTAAAATCAAGTTTGACAAGTTAGTCTATGTTATCACCTAAATAACATGCTAGATACTTTCAGTCTCTCCTAAAACATATTATTCCTTTTTCCTTGTGTTATACGATGAGTAACAGTATAGTTTTATTCTTTATAGGAAAAATGTTAGGAAGTGGAAGAAATTCTGGTTTCATATAGCTTGGTTGTGGTTCTTCCCGTCTCTTTTCTCCTTCTTCTAAAATGTTCACACAAACATTGTAAGTAAGCCTTAGAGTTCATAAACCATCAGTCACAAATAGGGGACAGAGTAGGTATTGTCCCAGCCAGCTTGTCAAGCTTCTATGTAGAAAGTTCTGTATTCTCATCAACTATCTTCAGATTTCATACCATATGCTAGTAGTTTCAGGTATCAGTGAGATGAAAATAAACCATCTTAGGAGAAAGAAGACTAGCACTATGAAAAAGTTAATTTACAAGTGACATATCAGTGGTGGTTTGAATATGTTTGGCAAAGGGAGTGGTACAATTAGGAGATGTGGCCTTGTTGGTGTATGTGTGGTCTTGTTGGAGGAAGTGTTTCAGTGTATGGGTGGGCAATGAGACCCTTCTCCTAGCAGCCCATGAGTCAGTCTTCTCATGGCTACCTTTTGATCAAGATGTAGAACTCTCAGCTCCTTCGCCAGCACCATGTCAGCCTGCACACTGCCATGCTTCATTAACATTACCATGATGATGATGGACTGAACCTCAGAACCTGTGTGCCAGCACCAATTAAGTGCTGTCCTTTAAAAGAGTTGCCTTGGTCATGGTGTCTCTTTACAGCAATGGAAACCAAGGCGATATCACATAAAGCAACAATTTAGGGTTGCTTTGATTAACAAATAAAAATAAACTTTATGGGATTAATATTATCTTCAGGAGATAAGAGGTGGTAAAATTTATTTAGGACATTGGCTTTGGGAGACAGTAAATGAGAATCCAGATTTTTACTCTTCATTCAAATATGTGTTACCTTGGAGAAGATGTGAGAACTTTTGAGACACATATACAAGTACACATGTATATTTCTCATGACGGTTTTAACAGTACAATAAAACATTCAAGTAAAGTGTTGAACAAAGCTTCTCATGTACAGGAAATGTCTAACAAATAGCAACTCTTTGTCCTAAACTTTTATATCCTCTTGGTTTTAAGAGGGGCTTGTAACTTGACAGCTATTGTAAGATGCTCCTTCGCAACTGTTGAGAAATTACAAGGACTGTTTTAACTGATGAAGCTTCTATTTTCACTTCAATCTCTACTGGATCAGATGTAGGGTGTAGGCTTTACTGCCATGTGGGACCCCCTGCTTTTCTCTAGATTTCAGCTAAGCCACTATGAGAACTCATAGTCTCTGTCAGCAAGGTAGCTTTCCTGTGAAGAGAGCTGAAGGGATTTTCTTAAGTAGACTCCCCACCTTTTTTTTTTTAATCACTTACCGAAGAAGTATCAATCTGTTGTTTCTAACGTGCAGGCTGTAGACACAGTAGACATTGTTGGGGTAGTTGGTGTATGAGAAGGAAGGACTCTTAAGGGTTCCATAGGTACTATTGTAGATTCCACCACAGCCTGGAACAGAAGACAAGGGAAAGTAAAGAGGGTAGTTATTACTCACAACATAGGCAAATCACTTGGGGATAATCTAAGCTATTGTTTACTGTCTCCTAACAGAACACATATTGATTGTTTTTCAGATGACCTAAACCTCCTTCATTGTGTTTATAAATAAACTTGACTTCACCAGGGAAGAGAAATATAGAAGAATATTTTAAGGCACATTTTGGAAGGTAATAAATCCAAGACAAACAGTGGGAGAGCAACAAGAATGAAGACTTCATGTGTTGGGATATGTCTGTCCCCTTCACTTTACATGACAGGTTGACAGAGATATGACATGGCAAGTGGATGATCAAAGACAGCAGGCAGAACCCTACTTCTGCTCTCTTCATAGGGGAGATGGCTTGTGTTCAAGAAGCATGAGGATTTTTGGCCCACTCTCTGCTTTAACTCCAGCCATTAACAGCCCTTTGCTATACCCTGTAATCAACAATGTAATCACTATTATAATAATGTTCCAATATGATTATTAAGGTATTGTTTTTACATAGATTTCATCTAGGAAGAATCGGATATTCCCACCTAATGCTGTTTTTCTAGTGAGCATGTTTATTTGTTTTATGATACTAAAATTATAGGATGCTTGTACATTTTGATTATGTTTCTATGGTTACCAATGAACACACTCCACTAACATATCTCCAAGATTAGACAAAATTTGTGGCTGTTATTTAAAGCTTTTGCTTATTTGGTTTTGCCTCAACTCTGCCCATTTACTGGGCAAAATCTTTTATGTGCCAAAAGTCATTATGCATTCAGACCTCTGGATACAGCTCATGAATTAAATGTCAGCTTGCGTAGCAACTGCTCTATTTTACTTGAGGTTAATTACATGATCCCTAAAAGTTATCAGTGCCCAAACAATGTCCATCTCCACACATTGCCAAGATTTGAAGCCAGTAGCAATGCTATTCTTAAAATAAAACTCAAAGGGGGATTGAACCATGTTCATTATACTTTAGGAAACTAAAGGGGTAAAATAGCAGGATATACATCAAGGGCTTAATTATCCAAATTATTCAATTAGTTAATTAGTTAACTAAAATAATAAAGCAAATCCTTCCTCTTCATCCAAGAGCATAAGAGAAGATGCATTTTATTCTGTTGATGCAGAAAATGCATCAGAGAATCATACTTTTTAGTCACTGAAGGTCAGGAACTAGACACCAGCTACTGAGAACAAACCATAAGACTCTTCATGCATAAATGCATGTTTGTATTCTCTGTAGATGGAAGAAGTACTTTATTTGAAGAGAGACTACTTTATTTCCTACTGTTAGCCATTCATGTGGTTAAGCAAAGACAGAAAAAACTTAGGAACGATTTTGTGTGCCTGTTTCACTGAAGTGACCATGTAGGACAAGGTTCTGTCACAAAATCAATCTCAGTTCTCTGCTTCATGCTCATAGGGTAATTTTAGCCAAATTTCAGGGGGAAATGTCTATTTTTATTTTATTTTTAAAAAATATATTTTAAATTTTATGCACATATGTATATGTCTGCTGGTCTCTGTATTATATGCATATAATACTCATAGAGGAATGAAAAGGGCATTTAAGCTGCCATGTGGGTGGTGGGAACCAAACCCAGGTCCCCTGAAAGAGAGCAGCAAGTGCTTTTAGCCACAGAGTCATCTCTACAGCCTCCAACTGTTTATTTTAAAGAAAAGTAACTACTTTTGTACCATGTGCCTAGTTAATCATATTTAGCCTTTATGTTTCTTAACCTTCAAGTTGGTGACATATGATGAATAATAACAAAAACTGTATGTGTTTATTACACAAGGCAAGAAAATTCCAAAGGACAGCAGCACAGTTACTCACTGGTGACTCTGTAGGAAATCTTGAACCCAAAGTCTGTGGTATATGCATCAGAATAGAAGTTGAGCAGCACTGGGCCATCCACGGTGAGGGGACGCAAGGTTTCAGAACCACATATTGTCACGAGGGGAGTGGAAGAGAGGTTGTGTCCTTTGATGATATGCAAGCCATCGTAATCACAGGTTCCCGTGATAGCTGAGCGATCTACATAGAGTACACAACAACTGGCATCAGAGCAGAAATGCAGACCAAATACTATGATTTTATAACTGATCTAGAAATTACAAACACAATTAATAAATGATTTTCTATTTGTAACTTCAGCTACACATGAAGTATTTTCTCCAAGAGACAAAACATGGGCAGACAAGAGAAAGCAGACAGAATTCTACAATAGTAAATTCACTTGTTACTCAGAATTCCGTTCCTGTATAGAACCGTTCTGTTTACCCAGGAATTATCAACCAGAGGCAACTTATCTCCCAGGGGATATGTGTTGTGATATCTGAAGACAAGTTTGGCTGTCACCTTGGAGAATGGGATAGAGGACAGGGAAGCTTTGAAACAGGCTTGAACACACATGGGACCATACCCAAATACTGAGACCTCCTGCCACAAAACAAACAAACAAACAAACAAACAAACAAACCATGCAGTCCACAATGTCAACATTGCTGCTCCTAAGAAAACCTTTACACAGAACCTGGAGACAGGTAAGAGTGACTATGAGCAGAATTTGAAGAATCCCTTGATAGTTCCTGACAACCATTTCCAATGTTCATGCAGAACATCAATTTCAGGGCTTTAGTGATTGTAGGCAGTTCTCTAAAACATTTTACTAATGTACTCATTAAGTTTTAATGGAAAAGTTACCACTTCGTGTTCAGTCAAAGCCTGAACCTTGGGTCAATAAATTCAGTATTCTTGTAACTTAACATATTGTAAAAGTTGTATCATTGTACAAAAATATTTGTAGAGTTTGAGTCACTAGAGCTGAGGCAGGTTTCCCCAAAGGCTGACACTCCCACAGCACTTTAAAGATTTGATAGTCTTTCCAGTTCTACATTCTGACCATCCTATAGGGAGATCTGTGTCCCTTGGCAACCAATCCCTATCTCTCTGTACTGTGGTCCTGGCCCCATGAGACTACTTTCTCTGTGTGTGATTTCTTTATTCTACACTATTCTCACAAATTAAATCACAGAATATGCAATGTTTTGTGTTTGGTTTGTTTTTATTTAGTCAACCACATTGATTATAGAAATTTCTTTAGTTAGCAAAAATGTATAATAAGATTGTTAAACTGAAAGTCTTACAATTCCGGGAAACATTACCAATTCTGGATTTGATTCTGGGTCTCAATATTAGGTCAATGTGCCTGATTTTTTTTATTTATCCTCTAAGACTTGAAAATACAGAAATATATTAGTGTAATTACAGATTAACTGAAGTTTATAAATAGCTGATTTGTGAGGAAGTATGACTATGACCATAAGTAAGTGAAAACACACACCAACTTGAAGGGATTTCTATCCTTGTTTTCACTAAACATTTAGTGTGTATTAGCAGCCACAGCCTGACTCACACTAGCAACCTTACTGGACAAACAGCCCTGTCCTTGGAGTTGAGATATGAGCAGAGCAGTGTGTGTGCTTAGAAACATTGCCACTGAGAAATCTGAACATGGGAGGTGATGTTCACAGAACACATATGAAAGGATATCCCATGGTGCTATTTCATGAAAGTCGAGCAGATACTAATCTTATCTACCCACTTTCTCATTCAATATGGACTGGGTGCCCATGCTGACTTCTATGCTTGTTTCTCACATTGGCTAGTTTACAGAGATCGTAGGTATGTGTTTACATGCATGTGTACTGAGAATGGATGCAAATGAATACATTAAAAGCTATGGGCCTGGCCTGATGGCATAGGCCTGTAATCCCAGCTACTTGGGAGTCCGAGGAGGCATTTTGCAAATTTGAGGCCAACCAAGTCAATAGAGCAAGTTCATGGCCAACTGGCCAACGTGAGTAGTTTAGCCAGACTCTATCTCAAAACAAAAAGTGAAATAGGCCTGGGCACATAGCTCAGTGGCAGATTACTTGCCAAGCTTGGTGTACATCCATCCCTCAGTCCAATCACCTGTGCTTGAAAAATAAGATGTTCTGTTAAAATGTAACAGGCTTCAGATGCATTTTCTTTAAGCAATTTTCTGTGGTGCCTATAATTTTACTGTATATTTTTTTCAGTTCTGCATGGAATATATAAAATGGTACTGATGTTCTTCAAAAAACAGAAGGAAGCCAGGCTTGTGACGTCAGCTTCTCTGCAGACTGAAGCAGGAGTAATAGGCATGCTTGATTTAAATTTAAATAAAAATTCAAGACCAGCTTGGACAACTTGTTTCACAATAAAACATCACAGGATGTGGCTACAGTTTGTTTGTAGAGTGCTCACTGCTCATGCACTAGGGCCCCAAGTTCAGTCCTCAGTATGGAGATAAAATGATGTAATTTTATTTCTACTTCCATTACATTTCAGAAGATGTTTATTATTTTCTTCAAGTAGAGGTTTTAGACCACTCTGCCCACATTTCTCCCATTAACTGCTTGATAATTTGTAATTTAGTTGAGATAAACTGAATCCTTGGATATTATCAAAAGATAAGAGTTGAGTAATGGTGGATACATGGGTATGTAACTTGGTTCAGCCATTATGGAAAAGAGAGCTGTCTCAAAAAATTAAAAATAGACTTATGATATTATCCAGTAACTCTACTGCTGGGCATACACCCCGAGGAAATGAAGACCAATGTTTGTTCCATGATTACCCATAATACCAAAGATATGAAACCAACCCAAATGTCCTTTGCCTGGCGAATCAAGAGAATGATACAGACAGACAGACAGACAGACAGACAGACAGACAGACAGACAGATAGACAGACAGATAAAAGAACACAACAGAATACTGTCCTGTCCTTACAAAGAAGGACATACTGTAGTTGGTTACAACATGGATAGATTTCCAAGCATTATGCTAAATGAAAGAAACCAGACACAGAAAAACTGCCCTCATTCCCATTTCTCTGTGAAATCTAACACAGCTGAACTTGTAGAGCAGAACACTTGTTACTAAATGTAAGGAAGGGGAGATGTCTATCAAAGGTCACAGTACTTAACCTTATTGTGAAAAAAGAATAATTTCAGAAAATCTTCTGTATAGCCTGGAGATTATATTAAGAATGCATTATATACTTTAATATTGTTAAGAGAATAGATTACATGTTCTCACAATCAAGACTTTTAAATATGTTATGAGATATTTTAACTAGCTTCACATACCCACAACCTATCCCTTTACCAAAATCTTTATTAAAACCCTTTGTCAACACTGTAGATATATGATTTTTATTGGTTAACATTACTTTTTGGAAAAGAATGAATATACCTTCCAAATGAAAGGACACAAAAGTCAGGATGACCAAAGACTGAGGTGGAACATCTATGTAGTAGTTACAGTTCATGTTGTTGTCATAGTGCTTTGGGAAGTTTGGAGAGACGATGTCACCTGTGGAGCTATTGAATGTACGTCCACATCCTACAGGAGAATAAAAACCATCATCAGGATATTCATTATCATCTGTGGTGCCTATTTCATAAAAAGATATGACTTCCATTTTATGAAGTCTCTAGAAATACTAGAGACTTCGAATGGAAGAAGAGCACTAGGGGAGTCTTTGATTCATAAGTCAACATGTGTGCAAAGTAAAAACATTTTAGAATATCATGAGGATGCTAAGTAGTAGATATTTTGCCACAAAATACACTTCAAATCTCATAATGTTTTAAGAAGATGAATTAACAAAGATTAAATATATAAAGAAGTTATATAATTATATAAAGAAAGAACACAGATGACAACCTCTGAACTAATTTCACATTCCAATTTTCCCTGCCTTTGTCTTACCAAGATGCAGGCATGGACAGCCAGGCCTGTATCTCACTGACTATAAAGGAAGAATATTCCTTCAGAATGAGTTGGCTTTCCAATGTTTCTTCCCTATCAAGCCAATCTTGATGTGGCTCTTCCGCTATTCCAAACCTTTCCTCAACAGTGTAGATTACTTACGGCTAATGAAGGATGCAGAGAAGCCCTGGGCTGGCATCTCCTCAGATTGGAAGACAGCAGTGAAAACATTTCCTAAAGTGACAATGGGACTTGGAGCCACATTCCCACAGCTTGTGGCTAACAGGGCATTGTTGGTCTCCAACATTCCTTCCCAGACCTGTTGGGGTCAAAACATGACTTAGTACTAACAGTTTTCACCTGTCAATATTTTACCATGTTTAGGCTTGAAAATAACTACATTCAATAAAAAACCCCATAAGATTAAATAAGTCACATACAAATCTGGAATTTTTTTTGAGAATAATTTTTAAACCTGGCTTTTGAGTGGCTTATTTCATTTTGGTTGCTGTAAGAAGATTGTGTTTGGTTTTGTAGAGCTGGGCAGAGAGGTTTTAAGAATTGATCCATTTACTTCTGATTGTTCTATTTTAGGCGAGCTGGCCTTCAAAAGGCATTTGGCCATAAAAGTCATCTTATTTGGTTTGGTAGGAAGTGACTGATTAAAATGAGCCAAGGATGCTATACATAGTACCTTCTAAAAATGTTAGGGGCTGTAGGAACATCCCGATGTCTCTTAACTCAACGTTATCTGATACTGGTAATTTGTGCTTAAATTTTTGATTTTTGTCAGCCTTGTAATAAGTTTATCAATTTTATTGGGTTTTTTACATCGTATTCCTATTGTGAAATTCATGGATTTTTATTGTAATTGCTATTTTTCTTGACTGTTGGCTTTGACTTCATTTTAAAATGTACACAAAGTCTTTAATGTTATCAATTCACGTTTCAACAGAATTTTTGCCATAATCTATATACTTGATTGGTCTTATTTTCTTTTTTTTCCCAATTTTTATTAGACATTTTCTTCATTTACATTTAAAGTGTTATCCAGAAAGTTCCCTATACCCCCTCATCCCAGCCCTGCTCCCCTACCCACCCACTCCCACATCTTGGCCCTGGCATTCCCCTGTACTGGGGCATATAAAGTCTGCATGATTGGTCTTATTTTCATTGATTCCCTTCTGTGTGCATCCTCTGAGACTTCATCTTTGACCCATGGGTTATTTTAAGGGCTTAATGTCAGTGTCTTTGCCAAAGATTTGAGGAGGTCTTCTTTGCCAAAATACTCTCTGAATTTTTCACGCCTGATTAATGGCAGTAACAAAAGATTTCCCTGCCAAGCCCTGTGTGCACCTTCTTCCTATAACTTTTGGACAGCTAATGTGTTCCAGTCTCTGAAGTGAGTTGTTGTACTGGGCTCAGGCCCTGGTGGCCAAGTACAATCTTCCACACAGGTGCATTCCTAGGGCAGGCACCTTCTCTGCAAGGTCTCTTTTTCAGTAGCCCCCAGCCAGAGGCATTCTCAGGCACCTTTACCAAGATCTCTCTGTGAGGAGAAGGGAGGGAGTTGAAAGTAGGGACTGAGTACAGGGTACCCAATGAAGGAGCTAGAGAAAAGACCCAAGGAGTTGAGGGGGTTTGCAGCCCCATAGGAGGAACAACAATATGAACTAACCAGTACCCACAAAGAGCTCCCAGGGACTAAACCACCAACTAAAGAGTACACATGGAAGGACTCATGGCTCCAGCTGCATATGTAGCAGAGGATGACCTGGTCAGTCATCAATGTGAGAAGAGACCCTTGGTCCTGTGAAGGCTCTATGCCCCAGTGTAGGGGAATGCCAGGGCCAGGAAGTGGAAGTAGATGGGCTGGTGAGCAGGGGGAGAGGGGAGGGCTAGATAAGGGGAGGGAATTTTTGGAGGGGAAACTAGGAGAGGGGATGACATTTGAAATGTAAATAAAGAAAATATCCAATAAAGTAAAAAAGAAAGAGAGAGAGAGAGAAGAAAGAAAGAAAGAAAGAAAGAAAGAAAGAAAGAAAGAAAGAAAGAAAGAAAGAAAGAAAGAAAGAAAGAGGAAGGAAGGAAGGAAGGAAAGAAGGAAGGAAGGAAGAAAGAAAGAAAGAAAGAAAGAAAGAAAGAAAGAAAGAAAGAAAGAAAGAAAGAAAGAAAGAGTGTTTTCCTCCCCTCTTAACTTAGTACTGAGTATTTTCTGCCTTCATTGGTGCTCAGACAGTCATACATCAGTCCTCCCTCTATGCTGACCACTTGACCCTCACCAGGCACTTATCAAAAAGTGAGATGGTAAGAACTCATGGTTTTTGCCCCTTTCGCCTCTTGACTGTGCAATTTCTGAAGGCAATTAAAGACTTGATTTCTCCATCCACTCTGGCTGGTTGCTTTAGCTGACTGCTTGCTCTGATGTGTGGAAGGCCAGCTTTCTCTACTGTTGCAGTGTAGTTTGCCTTTATCTCTTACCCCATCAGAGAGAATGCTCTCTGCAGTTTAGTTCTTTGATTTGTTGAGGTCTTTTGTTTGTTTTTTGTTTGTTTTTTATTTTTTAAATCTTAGCATGTGGTCTGTCCCGGTATATGACAAAAACATCTAAAATATATATGCTACTGCTGATGTATGGTTTCTTTCACATCTGTACATTGTATCCTAATGCTTCATGGGTTCAGAGCTCACTTGCACCCTGGTGAGTTGTCTAGCTGGATGCCCTGTGAGATACTGAGGAAAGCAAGTGTGGACATTGTAACCCGACTGGAAAGCGATCTTCAGCTAAAAGTTCTATCTTGTTTTCTTTCTCACCTTTCCTGGTTCTATTTCTTCATGAATAAACACTTGCATTCATTTCATCTTCTTGGTAGACTGATTGTTTCATTCTATAGCAGTTTATTTTTAGCTTTGAACTCCAGTTTAGTAGGTGTTAATATGACTAGTATTGATTTTATTTTAATTAATGTTTCCATGTTTTGTCATTTTATATCTTTTTCTTTCAACCTACTTGTATGGGCTCCAATAACCGGACTATTTTACTTGGTGTAACTAAGTTATTTAAAACACATGCGCACATGCTCATGTGCATGTGTGTGTGCATGCAAACACACACATACACACACACACACACACACTCACACACATTGTTCTGCTTGCGTTCTGTTTTCTTCCTCTACTACTCCACCCACTGTGTCTTTTTCTTGATTTCCTAGATATATATTGAAATGCACTGTTTCCTAGCCTTTGCGTTAGTTGTTACTGATCTGGGTCTTAAAATGAACATGTACGGATTCTGAAGTTTACACCAACATTCCCATGGGCTGTTTTAAGGGGAGTATGGAAATGCAGCCTGCGATTTCTTGCCGTCCCCACTTTTCATTGTCAGACACCATTATAGTCTTTCATTTAAATTACTAAATATAAACCGAAAACTTCTATGGGAAGGTATGTTCTAACTGATGCACCCATTTCTGCTCAGTTCTTGGTTCCCTCCTTCTTCCTTGCACGCCATGATTCCTCCCCACACCATTCTATCTAGTTTGAATACGTCCCCTTAAACAGTCTTTAATGGTAAGTACCTTACAGATATTTTCTATTAGCTTCCTTTTGTATGGGAATTTTTAAATTCTCCCTTGTACATTAAAAGTCACTTTCAAGATGCTAAATTTTTGCTGACAATTCTTTTATTTCAGAACTTCATTATTTCTTTGACTATCTGTCAGTTGAATTGCTTTCTTTCCTTCTAAAACTATAGTGGTAGGAGTGTTGAGTATTTTGTTATTGTTCATAGGCCCCTAAAGCTCTGTTCATGTTTGATTGCTATTTTGAAGTCGATTTTCTATTTATTGTTCCAAGCAGTGAAGTCTGTTCTTTCCTCAAACTTACTGATTCTGTCATTTCTACTTAACTATTGAGATTAAATCATTATTTCTATTGTATTTTTTAGTTCTATAATTTGCTTTTAGTTCCTCATTGTAACACTGTTTCTTTGACAAGAAATTTCTATGACTTATTTGTCATGGGAAGGCTTTAAAGAGGATTCTTTGGTGACTCCTGAGAAGGTTTGATGACAGCAGTATTAACATCTTTGTCACACTTGTTCAGCATCCCAGGGTTGACATAACTTGGTTAATTTTCCTCTCTCAAAGTGTAATAGTCTTTGTTTGTTTATGATGGGTTCCTCTTTTGTGTGACCTAAGCATATTATTATTTTATGTTAGTAGGCTATGAGTCCTATTTGCATGTTTTATTTCAGAACAATGCCATGTGTTTATGTTCAGTGCATAGTCTTACACATATTCCTGGGCTCTGTTTCTGATGGTAATTGGATTTTCTGAAGATCTGTGGTATACTTTTTTTCACCTGGGTTTTTATGGAACTTCTAGGATGTTACTTGTATTTCCTTCTCTCTCTCTCTCTCTCTCTCTCTCTCTCTCTTTCTCTCTCTCTCTCTCTCTTTTGGTTTTCGAGACAGGGTTTCTCTGTATAGCCCTGGCTGTCCTGGAACTCACTCTGTAGAACAGGTTGTCCTTGAACTCAGAAATACACTTACCTCTGCCTCCCAAGTGCTGGGATTAAAGTCATGTGCCACCACTGCCCAGCTCCTTCCTTTTATTTTTTGAGACAGTGTCTCATATGGATCAGGCAGTCCTCAAACTTCTTACATAACAAAGAGTTGGGCACCCTCATCCTCCTGCCACTACCTCTTGAATGCTAGGATTATATGTGTGTAAAGTCAGATCTACTCTACCTAATGCTTCCTAGGTCTACAGAGATCCAGTCATGTGTTTTCACCTCTGTGTTTTTCTCCATCAAAGAGGAAGTATTGAGTAGGATTTCCCTACTAGTACCCTAAAAGGGAATCAGAAAAACATCTCTGATTTTAGAACAAAGAAGGGTTTTGGACTTTGACCATTCTCTCCACCTTTCCTATTGTCTCTAAAAAGAAAATAGTCTTTGACTTAGAGTCACCAAAGACCTGCTTACTCCACAGAGTTCCTTTGGAATAAAAAAGAGCTTTATAACACAGTTATAATCATGCCAATGAGAAGTCTCACACTCAGTGAGAGTGTTTCTTCTGTTACTTACTTGGCAGTATTACTAATTGATCTCAATTTAGGTTGGCCCTGGGCTTGTATAACATTGTCAGAGGAACTTCTATGATCCCAAGTTAGGTTTCCTAGATTAATATTTTCCCTTTCAGAAACTAAGAAGACTTCGTTGAAGCTTGTGCACTGCATTGACTCGTCTTGTGACAAGAGAGCTCTCTTAATTCATGGGAAAATGCAAATGAGGGGTGTATATTAAACCTATTTTATTATGTGCATATTTTGTAAGTATTAGACTTATATTTAAATAGGAAGAATAGATCAATATAATATAAAACAATTTGAGAGATAATATGAAATCATAACATTGATTTTTAAAAGGCCATTTCCATTCATTAGGCAATTTTTATAGTCCAAAGTACTAAGTAGTATTTATGCGATTATGTCATATTACTTCTAATGTTTAAAACAACTCTACTGAAGTAGGGATCAGTCTCTTCATTTTATAGTTGGAGCCACAATATTAAATTGAATCATAAAAATACATGTGGGTGTTAAATATGAAAGAGATGAATATATTCCCTGCTAATGGGACTTGAGCCTATTGGTCTCTCCACTAAAAGGCATAGTCTCCCCATAAGACTATATGCAAGATAGCAGAGCTAAGGTGAACTTCCAATACAGTTATGGTCATGTAAGTGGAAAGTGCCAATCAATGTTGAGTGAGCCGAGGAGAGACGCCTGTCTACCTTCCTGTTTGCCATCATTTTTAAGAAGGTCTTTCACGGTGGTTTTACCATGGGGACTCTTAATGTCCAGAATAAAGGTTATCGTTAGCTACTCCAATCCCCTGTAATTTTCATAGCATATATTAAATTTGCCTTGTGATGAGACCTTATACTATTTGTACTGTACTTTCTTTTTGGATAGGAAGACAAAAATAAGAACAGAAAGAGAAAGAGCAAGGATGGAGGGGAAGGAGAGAAGGAACAAACGAAAGAGGAAAGCAAAAACCATCCATCAATGCTCATGACAATTTAAGAAGGTCAGAGAAAAATGTCCTTAATTTAGTCACTCTGCCCTGATCATCAGATGGAAGGGTACAGGACAGTGAGTACTCCGCGGTTCAAATCTCACTTTCTAACAGCTGAGGCCTCTTCATTTTACATCTAAACAATTCAAGCAACAAAACTGTACCCTCTTCTCTTTGAGAATTGACTTCCAGTTCTCTGAAGCCAAAAAGCTTCCATTCACAAAACGAGTTAAACAAAGGTGTGCACCAACCTTCACGAAGCTATTCCGACACTGGCTGCCACTGCTGGGGATTCGGAAATTGCTGTCAAAGCTAATCTCCCAGTGTTTACTTTCATGAGTGACAGCTGTCCAGGAGCACCTGCTGTTTTCTGGGAATGTCTGAGGCCAGTGAGGAGATTTGATTGTACCATTATCTGAGTGAAGTGTTCCACCACAACCTGGAAATTTTCCATAAGAAAAAAAAATAAGTCTTCAAGATAAAATATCAACTTTGGAAACCAAAGATGGCTAGAGAACATTTCTACATGTGAGATCATAGCTCATCATTTCTTATATCTGACTCATCTTTGGGGCATGAAATAAGCAGGAACCCATTATGTGAAGGGCTTTAAATGGATGACTACCACCATTTTGGTATGTCCACACTTAACCCACCCGAAGTCATTTGATCTGAGCCTTCAAATCATAGTAGATAGTCTGCTCCCATTCTGCTCCAAACAATACATCTTTTCTACTTTCTTAAGTCTGTGTAGTAGGTGGATAGCCAGACCACACTCACTCTGCATTTTCTTAACACTAGCACATGAGAGTACACTTCTATGAGCCTTTGATATTTTAGTTTACCACAGTGAACTAAGAGAATGTTTTAAAAACAAACAAACAAACAAACAAACTGGAGAAGGTCCTCCTACTTAGTTGTCTCGTTCATTCATATTGAAACTGATTTATGGTTCTGAATAACTCGTAGGGATATAAAGAAAGAAAAGTCTAGGATTGTTTTTCATAAGCTTAAAACACATACCTAAGAGATGACAAAGGAAAATATGAATTTAGAACAGAGTGAAATTAAATTAAGGGGCATTGCATGATCTTTTGCTCTGGAGCCAACGGTTCTTCTGCAACTCTATGGTGAACTCAGGGAAAGCTAATGGTTTTAATGAGGAGTTGGACTCATTCTATAGAGAGCTTCATCTTAACCAACTCTATGATGGAGAACTGTCCTGAGATGGTTAGGATTTACTAAAATCCCCCAATAACTATCCAATACAAGCACCTATAGTTTATGAGACCTTTCATAATATTCATATTTCAAAGGTACAATGCTACTTTAAAAAATCATATCCCTTGTCTTCTTTTGATTCAGAACCCATAGCAGCTTTTATTTGTATTCTAAAACACAAAGTACATCTGTTTTCACCCTCAAACTACTCATTAACATGCCATATCTCCAGGGACGATACATCAATCAAGACTCTTCATAATATAGACCCTGTCTGAACTCTTTGAAAATTCTTCCTGTTTGCTGAGAGTAAGAATGTTTGTCTCTTATCATTGTCTCCTGGACAATATGATGTGTAGCAACTATATACATCACATATATATTTTTTATTATGGATTACAAATAATCTAGAGAGATAATGTTTTCTGGAGGACATTCATACATTACACACAAGTACTACATCATCTTGCACAAGAAACTTTAACACTTGTAGATTTGAGTACTGAGTGGAGTCCTGGAACCCATTCCTCTTCAGGAATGGCTATACATTAAACTAGTTTCATGTCTCACTGGAAAAAAAAAAAAAGGTTAAGAATAGAGAAGATACATATTTTTTTCTTTTTACCTAAAGTGTTTGTGTTCCATGTTGCATAAAATCCACGACTTTGACCTTGATTGTTTGTGTTAAAAGTTACTACAAGCTGGTTGGAACCAGACTGTACTGGCCTAGGGACTGATTGTCCGCAGTATCGTCCTATGATGGGTGATCCAGGGGAGTCACCATTCCTGACAGTGACTGAGTCTGAAGTGCAAGTTGGATGACTCTCAACATTAAAGTCACTAAATGTGAGCTGCAGAAAAGAAAAGGCATGATAAGCTCCCGTGAGCTGCAAAAGAGTCACCCTGCCTCCAGGCAGACAAGTTTTCCCCAGATGATTTTATTTCATTGTAAGTCACGTGGTTTTCTATTTCTGGTCTTTCTTTCATTCTCTCATGTCCACACTGTTTTTCATATTAAAAGTTATCTTGTGAATTTAAAAACAGTTCAGTTTTTTCCAAGAAGTGGAGTCATTTATGCTAAAATGACAGCTCCTGTCATTACTGAATCCACCTCTTTCCTGGATTACCTTCTACTAATTTTTACTAATGAGAAAAGATAACATTCTTCACATTAATTGTAGACAAAAATATGTAGTTTAAACAAATAATTTTATAGAAAAATATATTTGATTATAAATGTAAAGTCTGGTCACTTATTTATACAGGTACAGGCACAAACACACACATACACACACACTCATGGCATGCATGTACACACTCACTCTCACACACACATACGCTCACACACTAACACTCTTACACACTTTTACAAACACTCTTAAAGCCACACACACTCATACTCTTCCAGATACACATACACACACATGTACATGCATGCATACACCCACTCACACACACATACAGTCATACTCTTACACATTCTTACACTGACACACACTCATAACCACATATACACTTAACAATCTATGCATTCACACACACTCACATGCACTCATACACACATGCACATGCATATACACACCCACTCCCACACACATGCACTCATACACTCACACTCTTTAATACTCTTCTACTCTCACACACTTATAAATACACATACACTCACACTCTTAACCATTCACACACACTCACATACATATACACTCATACACACATGCACATGCATGCACACACCCACTCACACATACACTCATACACTCTTATACACTCTTACACACTTACATACACAATACCCTCACAACACACTCATGTGCACACACACACACACACACACACACACACACCATTTCCCTGATTCAGTCCTGTCAACATTTAACCCAGCTGTAAGAACTCACAGTGATGGTGTGTCCTTCTGGGGCTTCTAGCAGCCATGAACAATGGGTCCATCTGCTGTACAAGTTTGGATAGTTAGGACTTGAGATCACTCCATTCTCACCTGTCTGTATTCCACCACAGTCTAAAATTAGATTTATAAACCTCTATTAAGAGAGAAGAAAAAACTCACAGAGCTGACACAATTCTTAATTATTATCATCAAACTTTCTGGTAAAAATACATCCAGTCAATCAATCAATCATGAATACAAAGCTGAACAAGATCAAAGTTGGCTAGAAGAACAGGAGCAAATGAACTGACTCCCAAATGATGTACGTCAAACAGATTTCCAGAGTAAAGACAGCCTCACCTTAACAGGATAAAGGAGATTGTCTTTACTGTAAATGGAGACTGATTATCCATTGTATGTATCTAAGAATGTGCTATAAAAAATATAAATAACATTACTTTTCTTGAGAACACAGACCATGATAATATAGATACCCTGAAGAAATGATCTGCCACACAATCAAATATACATCATTTCATAACAAGTGCTTAAGTTTCAAAGGGTAGATAATTATAGCAGGTTGAAAAGATGGTACAGGTCTGTATCATCATATGATCTGCTGTTTAATATAAACAACATTATTTCTCTGCCAAATTCTTCTTTCAATAAGAGGAAAAACAACGGATGGGTAAAGGTTTGCACATGAAGATTATGTTTGAGCTTATTCCTTCCTTCAACCATAAATTTTGTTATAACACAAAGAACAATATACAAAACCATAGCAAAACATGTTGATCAGAGTCAAACTCAACAGAGAGAAAAGTGGGTTTCAAAAAATCAGTAAACAAGAAGTGCACTCAAACACAGAGGAGCAGTGCCAAACAGAAAGTGTGGCTGACTGAGAGAGTTAAGACCAAGACATGGGGCCCTGCAGAGATGGCTCAGCTATTAAGAGCACTGAATACTCTTCCAGAAGTCCTGAATTCAATTCCCAGCTACCACATGGTGGCAGACAACCATCTGTAATGGGATACAATGCCTTGTTCTGGTGTGTCTGAAGACATCTACAGTATACTCATATACATTAAATACATACATACATACATACATACATAAATACATAATTGCATAAATAGAAAAAACAAACCCAAGACATGTGCTCAGGGTGGGAACTAATATTCTGGAGAAAAGGCAGGTATAGGAGGTATAACTTTAGACTTTCACACAAGGGAACATTCTCACAAATCTGAAAGAATTACCATGTTAGTGAAAGGGTCCAGAAAAAAAAATCAATTGTGAACCAAGACAAGAAGTTGTGTTACCTACCTGGGATTGAATTTTTACATACAAACTCTGAACATCACACATGTATCTCCAACACAAATTATAATTAATTCAGTAACCTGAATAAAACATAAACTGGGATCATGTAGAATTTATCCTAAAATTCAAGGTTAGTTTACAAAAGAATATATGTCAATGCAAGTTGACCAAACTTGGGAACTAAACCAAATCATATAAAACAAAATGAAAAGAATGCAGTTTGAAGAAGACACAATTGTCTACACAAAGAAACGAACAAGAATCAAAGTATTAAAACCATAAGAATATATGAGGTCTCCAGAATAAAGGAAAATATATAAAAAAAAAAACCATAAAATTCTTTTCTTGGTATCAGTAACAACTGGTTAAAAATTTAACCTGGATAATTTCAATGAAATTAACAATGAAACCATTATATACCTAGACATTAATCTATATATCTATATGTGGTATGTTTCAGGGCTTACTTGTAAAGGAGTACTCTACGTAGAATCCAGCATATTCTACACGTTCATTGCTGACAAAGTGTATCCACACCTGAGGGTAGGGGATGACCAAGGGCACTCTTGGTGCTGACAGGCTGCAAAACTTCTCTATTAGGGGTCCATCAGCATTACCTGAACAAAACAGTATAGCAAGTGACATGTTAAAGGGTTTGGACAAATAAATTAATAAGAGCAAATAATAAAAATAAGAAAAAGCACTCCTTGATGTATTTCAATCTTGATACAGTAGCAGACATTTAAAAAATTCTATATAATCATTGCCAATTGCACTGGACAGAGTTCTCAGACATGCTGTTTGGATGTAGAGACACCTTGATTATCAGTGCCAATGTGTTCCAGCTTGTGTCTTCATGCATACTTTCACATATCTAAACAGAGTTGCAACTAACTTAACACTCCCATCAGCTGTGTGCTTTATAAAGAAGCAAGAAATGTAGTGCTGACAGTGATAATAAATAAGTATGCTCTTAGGATAAAGGTGATAATTGCCTAAGCTTCTTAAGAGTCTTCTTTACATTTGATCATCTAACATGAACAGAACATTTGGCACATAGGCCAAGACCTGCCAGTGTTGAGTTGAATAGGTTTTATGACAATTGCTTCTCACAGAAATATGATTAATATTTGCAGAGTTCCTGGAGAGTGCATATTTATCTGCTCCCAATTTATCCTGTCAGAAGAACATCTCTGACCATATAAATCAATGGAAGAGAGTATTTCTACTATCTGTCTGTAAATCAGGAGGAATAAAGAGAAAATTGAATTTAACTGACTGAAATTGAATATAAAGCCATTCTCCTTGTTTCCATGAATGGTATGGCAAGAGGCAGAGAGAGTAAGTGCTTATCAGCATTTCTAATAGCCATGTCCACTTTCAGACTCATTGACCTCAGAGAGCTGGGGTAATTCTCTTGCAAAAATCCCTGATCTGTTACCACAACATATCATATCAAAGCCCTTAATAAAAACTCTGTCTTCTATGTTCTCAAAAGAGACTATAGGTAACTGGACAGATCTTCTCAATTTTGGCCTTGGGGTGGGGCTGCTATGAAGGCTGAATGGAAATTATCTTTAAATTTTTAGAGGTGAAACACATTCTTTTAACTCTTTTGATTTCTTAAACTTGTTACATAGCCTAACAACACTACAATATTATAACCACTACATATGATATTAAAAATATTAAAATATTATTTTCTGCATAGACACAAATGATTCTAACTTGCTATTTAATAGCACTTATATAGTCACATTAAGACTGGTTTTCTCCTCTGTATTTTATCCTAGTCTCTACCATCCAAAAGTTTATGGGAGGTCTTTGAAGAATAACTCACCTAAAATAAAAGATGTTAATAATAACCAAACGGCAATAATAAAAACAGGTAGCCACCACTTATTATTATAGCTGTCCACTACCATTTGCTTTCATCCTTCTTTTCTTTAGAATTGGGGATTAAGGAGAATGTCATCATTTGACAGTAGAGGTCACCTATAATACTTTCTTCATCGGTTGTCTACATACTTATATTCTGGGAAGCAAGCAATAGGGTGACAATGGGGACAGCAGAGTTAGATCATCTATGCCTGAACTGTAAGGAGGAGCTGGAATTAGCTGTTCATGAACACAGAGGTTTTTGTTTGTTTGTTTGTTTGTTTTTGTTTTTGTTTTTAAATCTTAGGAGAAGCTTAGTTCATCATATATGCCTTGATCCTTTTGTATCATGAAAAAAGATGAAAGATGTCTTTGTGGATAATTCCCCAAATAGCCCCATGTGTTTCTCTTTATTGGTATGCTGTGGAGGGTTTTTAAACTTCTAAGGCCTAAAAAGAATTGAACCACCTTCTGTGAATCCCTCAGGTTCTGGAAACTTCTGGCAGTCTGATCACACTGAGCTTAGTCTCGTAGTACCAGTGGAGCACACTGATAGGACAGAGACTCTCTGGAACCAAACTCGGGTGAACCTCCCATACAGAAAACCTGCGATAGAGGGCTTTCCCTGCTAAGGACCTGCTTCATTCACAGTTCATAGGTCATGCTTCCTATATGGGAACACAGGATTGCAGCATTGCAATAACAAAGCTCTTTTGTATCTTCTGTATTAAGATAATAGCCATTTGACTCCTGCAATTGTCCAAGAATAAGAAGAATATGCAGATAAATGAGAAAGCATGATATTTCATTGAACTAACCTACTCGAAACTCAAGGACATCAAATGTACAGTCTTGATGACTTTCGAGGGAAAGTTCTAGAAAATGGATACTTATGGATGAATTTTCCCGATTTGGATTACTGAGAGTCCATTCACAGTCTAGATTTCTTGCGTAATCACGGATTCCATTATAGCCGGGAGAAGAAAAGTTTCCGCTGGAGACACTTGGAAGAGTTCCACCACACACTAAGGCAACAAAAGGCAGAGAAAGACCAACAAGAGCCATGTTATAACAGACAACTCCAACAATCGAGGCACAGTGAGTGACAGAACAAACTTTGTGTCGATTAGCTCTTCTAGGTGTAGTCAGGCTTGTAGACAAAGAACATAAAAACTATAAGAGAAATGCCTTTGGGTTTATGAAGGAAAAATACACACGACAAAGTTCCTGTATTTCCCTTCTGGAATGGTGAAGATGGCTGTGGTTTGGCTGTGCGTCAGTTTCTCCAAAACTGGGCATATTGTTCATTTAATACTTAATTTGGAAAAATACACAAAGTGCTGCTAGGTCCTAGTGGCTTTTCATGAACAATTTCCCATTTCTACATCAAATAGGTAATAATAATACTAAAGTGCTGACAAACCCACTATTTTTAATATGGTAACAAATGTCAATAAAATAAATTTTAAAAATTTAAAGATGTGTTTATTTTCATTCTTCCTAAAATACAAAACCCTTCGAAAATAACAGCAGCCCCAAAAGGAAGAGGATACTTTAAATCCAGGCTACATGTTGCTTAATTTGGGGATAATCTGTATTAAATGCAACCCCTTTATTATTTTCACTGAAAATACACATATAAGTAGATACACAATAAAAAAATAATGACATGTATTCAGTTTTATTTGAAATTAATTAATCTTTGGTAATAAGTTACCTAGAAGATAAATGTTTTCTTTAACACAAAATAATGAATCAGCTAGTGTGGGTTTTGAGTCACTCCTAGCAGTGTCTTTACATGGAATTGTGCTAGAAAGTAATCTAATAAAATTTTGTTGTAAAAAAATAAAAGTCAATGGCTGGAGAGATGGCTCAGTGGTTAAGAGCACTCCCAGAAGTCCTGAGGTCAACTCCCAGTAACCACATGGTGGCTCACAACCATCTGTAATGGGATCCAATGCCCTCTTGTGGTGTGTCTGAAGAAAACAACAGCATACTCATATACAATAAATAAATAAATAAATAAATAAATAAATAAATAAATAAATATTAAGGGTTTCCCCCCTGAAACTGCAATGATTGCTCCTCCTTCCAGATCCTGTATCCCCTCAACCAGATGTTCTATTTGTTCTAGATGTTGCTCTTGTGTTGAAGATTGTGGGTATACTTTTGATCACTACAGAGAAAACAGAGGCTTGGCTGCTTGGGGCAGTGTTTGTGGGATACTGTGTGAGTCTGAACCAGGGGAGGTAGGTTTGCAGCATCCTACATTACCTGCATCTTCACTGGAGGTGTAGGAAGCAGTGAAGCCTCCATATGGCCGGGAGCCATCAGTGAAAAATACCACCTTCATGGTGTTTCCTGACGATTTGAACTCCTTGGTCACATTCACACTGCTGCAAAGTTTCTGTAGTCGGGGCGAGTTGTTTCTAATGCCATTGTATACCTGTTAGAAAAATGGTTTGACTTGTAGCTATGCTGCCCACCTTACTGAACATCCCTTAGGGGATGAGCATTCTCAGCCCAGACTCACAGCCTTCTAAAGAGACCATAGTCACTTGGTACACAGACACCTCTCCCAGGACCACAAGCCACAGAGCCACCCCGAGTGTATTTTTCAACCTTAGAATCAATGCTGAGGAAATGAAAAACTTGAAAGTATGTCCTCCTCCTATGTGTGACAGGTGAGAGGCTGCTGCACGGTTTGCAAGTGGAGACCCTGCTCTGTGTGTACAGACATTCTTAAATATCTCTTGTTGAGTCTATATAACGTTCCTTGTGTATATGTTTTTCAGGACATTCTGTTTGGTGCTGGACAACCAATTGATGTGCTCTTATTCATCTGGCTTTTAAAAACTGTGTTATTACTGGCATCAAAATGCAATTAATTGCTTGAGTTATGACTAGTGAAGGGTGAGCGCTTCTGCACAAAGCTTTGTGACCACTTTTCAGAATGCAGAAACAATTCTAAGAAGTAAATAACAACTCACTTGGTGATTGATATTCCTATTTTTACAGTAATTAATGACTGAACTCAACTGTTTGGGGGTTTCTGGTTTAAAATGCCCCAAACAGTTGAGTTCAGTCATTAATTACTGTAAATGAAAATGCTTGCATCCCTGGGAATACAGCGTGTCCTACTTCAACCAAGCTTTCAGTGCTGTTATTGCCAATAGTGAGCCATTTAAATCCTTTTTAAAAATAGGAATATCAGACTGGTTGCTGGGTTTGGAGGAATTTCAAACACAGTCCAGCTGGGTGTGGTGTTCAGCAAGTAACTGGATGCTCAGAGCTCAGCCATGCTGCCTGTAGATCTTGGGTTTTGTTTCCCTCTATTCAGACAAGCATTCAAATACACAGATGGTGGGAAAACAGCAATTCCTACACTTGTTTGGAGTATAGAGGAGGAAAGTAAACATCAATGAATAAAAATGATTTAAAGAAATGGAATTTAAAGAATGGAACATCCTCCTACAGAAATGAATTCCCAAAGTGATTCCTTGATGGACTTTCATCCTCGCCATGAGGAAAGATCTGAAGCCATGATATTTGAAGATAAATATAATTAAAGGTCTGTCTTAGGTACTTCAACAAATCCCAGTTTCCAGGCTCAGGTATATACACAGAGCTCCCAATCAACTTTCTCACAGATTTTTAAACATAATGAAGAACAACCAGGACTCTGGGGAAACATCCAGTGTGAAATTCAGAGATCAATGTAAACAGAGATGTAAACTGAAAGAAACTATATGAAACTTCAAGTTATGATTCTATAATAGTTTAATATGGGCATTCAAATGATTCTAATAAAGCAGAAATCTTACAGGGACTCAAAGATTGCCATGCATATTCCTGTCCTTAGAGAGTTTCAAGAGTGTGTACCTCAGTGAAAACAGGAAATTGACTAAGAAAGGAAATGTATGGCATCATGGAGCCAGCTGGCCTGTTCAGAATGCAATGGAGAAGCTACAGACACAATGGTGCAGGAAAATCCCAAACAATGGCTCCCAGCTGGCTTGATACAGATGGAAAAGGGATACTGGTGACCAAAATAAACATGCATGCCTTTGATGGAAGATGTGTAGAAAAATTAGTGACTAACATCTATAAAATGTAAAAATAGTACAACTGTTATTGTTATTTGAAAGAGCAAATGGAAATGTGGGCACAGCATACTGCCTGGATTAGCCTGAATGTAGTTTCCATAATCATCCAAGTGGACCAATCATGGAAACTGTGACATGTGTGACTGAAACAGGGAAGTGGACAGAATACGTGAACTCTGAATTCCCTGTGTGCGATTCTCATGGGAGGAAGCTAATTCCTCCGTTTCTATAGCGGGACGTGGCTAGATGAGACCCCAAACCAACTAAAGAGGTGCAAAATAGGAAATGTTAGCTAGAAACAAGAATGTACATGCTACAAGAAGTAATTAGAATCCCAGAGAGTAGTTGCATTAAGAAGGAGGAGGAAAAGAGAAAACAGGAACATCACCCAGCATTGTCTGGCTTTCAAATGTGAAAACTACACTGGTTCCATACTGAGTATCTGGGGGAAACATCTCAGTACTTCAGATACTAGCCCTGAGACAATAATCTGAAAGCAAATGAGGCTAGGTTGAGGTACTGGCAAGTGATGAGGGGATGTCATGGGATGTCAAAATAAATTGCAAACATTAATTTGGGATTTCTGATCGAGCAGCAGACAACTAAACTGACAACAAAAATAGCTTTCTTTTTTTTTTTTTTTTTTAAGGTAATCGTGTTATTTCCCCAATTCATTCATCAAACCCTTATCTCCAAGAATATTGACCACTGGGGATTCACCAAAGGAAACTAGTTCTGGCACTCAGGAAGCTGGTGTGAGTACTGTGAAATGACAACATAGGGAGGAACAGGTAAAGGCCGCCTTTACCTGGTGGGGGTCAGCCACTAAAGCGGAGGTCTAAGGGACATGAAAAGATAACCAGGCAGCCATCTTGGGAGGGACAGTCTAGATGGAGGCCATATGAGCAGTTAAAGCATGATGTTGGAGCTCTGAGCATAATCAAGGGACAGAAGAGAGATTAGGGTGGCTGGGTCACAGGAGCAGAGAGGAGGTAGGAGTAGGGGAGCACCCTCATAGAAGCAAGGGGTTGGGGATATGGGAGAAGGAGTTCTTGGAGGGGAAACTGAGAAGGGGGACGACATTTGAAATGTAAATAAGGGGGCTGGAGAGATGGCTCAGCAGTTAAGAACACTGACTGCTCTTCCGAAGGTCCTGAGTTCAAATCCCAACAACCACATGGTGGCTCACAACCATCTGTAATGAGATCTGAAGCCCTCCTCTGGTGTGTCTGAAGATAGCAACAGTGTACTTAGATATAACAATAAATAAATCTAAAAAAAAAAGAAATGTAAACCAATAAAATAACCGATAAAATAAATATATAAATATAAAAAATAATGCTTTGCTCTGAAAACGTAATTGTGTGCATGCAATTTTTGATGAAAGTCTCTGAAGGAAGTTTATGGTGATTTCCTTCTGTCTAAAATACTCAGAATTTGTGTGAAATGCAGTTGCATAGGTGATTTTCATAGTTTGACTGAGTTTGCATACTACCATGTCCGTGTGAACACATTCCATACTCCATAGAACACAGAGCCCAGCCTCCATGGAACACTTACAATGAGGTGTTCAGTGTTGCAGAATTGCTGGGTACTTAGCCTCAAATTGGTAAAAGTTAGGACAATCTGCCTTCCTTCTTGTACATTGATCGTCCACTCACAGATCCGGGCATGAGGATTTGGGTTTGGATAGTTGGGAGAAGTAAATGTGCCAGTAGGGCCATATAAATTCCCACCACATACTGAAAGACAGAAAGAAAAGCATTTAATCAAAATATCTTTTTGCATTCAAAATTAGTTTTTAATGACCCATCTAGAAAAAGTTATTGGTCATAATTTTTGTTTCCACATGCATGAAAGTGCTCATCTGTATTCATTTCTTGACTTCTTATATCTATATCTATATTCAACTCTTGTCTCTATCAATATTTAACATTTTCTTCCATAGAGTTTAAATAGTTCACTGGCAACATTTAAATATATATCAGGGTCCAGAATATATAAAAGACAAATAAACATAGCAAACTTAGGAAAACTAAAGCCATTACTATGTATTTTAGACAAGATCTTTATTTGACCCAGGTCTGTCAGGGTTTTTAGGCATGTGAGTTCTTGATAGCTCTAGGGCAGTATAATGGACTACTTTTTAAAAAATGGGCCTTGCAGGGAAATCTCTCTGAATGTCTCTTGATACATGTTACTTCCTTTTGGCTTTTATTCGAGTGGTAACTTTTCATTAGTTGGTGAGTGTTTATTAGCATTGCCTTTTATCTAGTTTTAAGAGCCAAGAAGAGAGCATGACATTTTCTTTTTCAAATCATTGCCATGGCAGTACCTAGCATAGTGTATATCCTCTGTAACAGATCAGTACCACTTCTAACAAGTCATTGAACTTACCTTCTCTGCTGGACTTAAACTGCAGCCTAAATCCTGTGTTAGTGACAGAGCCATCTGTGACAAACCTGATTGAAGCAACATTGCTAGAAGTGTCAACACTTCTAGGAATGGAGTTTCCACAATATCTCCCCAGAAAGATACCTGTAAGAGTCAAATAATTAGCTATGCATATGCCCGGGTGATTGATTTTTGTTAATCTTTACTTAAGCTGTTTTGCATGGACAAAGAAAACCAAATTTATGAGGCCATCTTTTGTCCATGAAGAAATGGCAACCGCTGCTGAGAAAATCATGAACAAACATCAATATATTCAAATATATGCAGATGTATAAACAGGGGAACCAATTAGGGTGATTTATCTTAGCCAGTTGAGGAAGGCTTGCTCACATGGTTAAAGAAATGATCCCAGTGCCTCTTCTACTGTAATATGGGATCCACTGCCCTTCCCTCTCCTTATGTTTCAGGAGGCTCCTCCAGGATCCACTTGTGGCACTGAGAGGTCTCCATAGGAAGAGGATGCCTTCTTGATGCAATGCTTTTTCAGTGTGCTTTCCAAGATGGTCCTAAGAATGGCTACTGGGATCCTGAGCATCCATTGTGATCCACTAGAATCATGAAAAGAACCACTCCTGATCTTACCCAGAGCCCATGAAATCTACATTTCAAAGACATCAGAGAAACTTTTGCCTTGATCAGTAGTGAAGATGCTCTGAGACTGGATAAATTAAGAAGTAAACACCCACAAAGAAAGCAGTATTTCACTGACCAGAGGTATGATTTTCCCAGATCTCCACAAAGTCTTTTGCACAACCAGGGGAGCTCTGAAGGTTAAAATCTTCAAAACGGATAGTGAGATAGTGTCCTGGGAGGCCTTGGATATGCCACTGACAAAACACGTTGTTTGCATATGGACGGGTTGGGTAACCAACGCTCTCGATGACTCCACTGTCCCCTGAGACTGTTCCTCCACACGAGTCTACAACGTACACAAACATACACACATACATAAATGATATTCTATTATGAATTCTTTTTCTGATTAATCCATGATAATTTAAAACTTTTAGGAGCCTAGTGAATATTGAAAGAAGTTGAACAATCTAAAAATGTTGATTAAGGTTTTCCTAATTATTTGGTATCTATTATGGGTGGAAAGAAAGATACCGTAAGCCTACCTAGTAATGGGAAATGGCAGACAACTGTGGAATGTCATATTCTGTAATGCCACATTCATTCTCTAGGGGCAGAATGTAAGAGCTATTGCTTGTATGTAAATTTCATCCAGGAAGCAACTGGTAGAATGGGAAGGCTTGGTACTCTCTGATGATGATCCCAAACACTGTCCACACTCCTCTGCAGTGGGCACAGGGGTTGGCTGGCAAGAGCAGATATCTACTACTCTGGATTAACTACTAAGTACATACTGCATTTCAGTAAATAGTCTACTAGGTCTTGAAAATACTATTCTATTATTGTTTATCATATGGATATGATAGCTAGATTAACCTATGTACAGTTTAACTTTGGCTAAAAGGTAAACTGTATAGATTAAATACTGTTAAACTAGACTTTCTGAATTTTTGTTGATTTGTATATTTGTTTTGAGAGTGTTCAGACCCATGAGACACTAAATTATATGCAATCTGTGGTATTATATACTTGGAGCGAATCTTCAATATTATCTGTTTATGGCTCTTTTTTTTTTTTAAATAAAGGAATCAAACTCCAGGGAAACAATGTGCTTTTCATTGAGTGACTGGCTTGGCATTGGACTTTCAGAAGGAAAAGGTCTGACCATTCTATGGATGCTGTACAGTGTTCCAAGTCATTACTCAAGTGAGTTGCTGTATCACTAAGGAATTTTATCATTTGTAGGTATATTATAATTATTTCATGGTAAGAGAATGAAACAAAAATTTGATACAACTGAAAATACTTTCATACACAAACAGGACAATATACAATACTAATGTTTTAACAAAAATTGCATTTAGCATAATATAAAATAACAAAATTGGTAGCAGCTTTGTGTGATAATACATGGCATTCTTCTTCCTAATCTGAAAAGTAGGCAGATGGAAGGTATGATGTAGATAAACGTCTAGTGCTCCCCTGAACCACTTCTTTCCTGATTAAAAAAATATATTACCTATAGAATACTTAGCCTTGAATCCCATGTAGCCGGCACCACCATCCGTATGAAATTTCAAGTACATTAGTTCTCTTGAGGAAACCCAGTTTCGAGGCAAAGTGTGCCCGCACAACTTGGAAAGCACAGGTGCATTTGAGTTGGCTCCATCACGCAATTCAAGATAGCTTGCAGAACAGCTAGCAGAAAGAAATGATCAAACTTTAACAAAACTGTGTTCTTTTTTTGACTTATTTTGTTAATAAAAGACTTCTTTCTTTAAGGATATTACTTAATTATCATTTCTGAATGATAAGAGAACGTGAGTGAGTCTCTTAAACCTTTAGGGTGTTTTTTAATGTCATACATTTGTCTAATGACAATACATCTATCCATGAATGACGGAAGCAGACAGCCTTTACCCTGGGAGATAGTTCCTTCCTTGTTCTGTGTTTGCCTTAGAAACATAAAAATCATTTCAGATGAACTATGGATTTAGCTAGAATAGAATTTGTCAGACATGATAATTGAATATACTCCATAGGAGAAATATCAACCTCTTTTAGGAGTTCCATGACTGTGACTTTTAGAAGACAAGCCTTTACTAATGTTTCCTAATAAAGTCGAACCAGACCATCCATACTTATTTGGTATCATATCAAATTTGGTATCAAAAACTGCTGAGGAGAAGCTCTGCTGTGACATACATCTATTCACACAAATACAGGGATGTTTCAGACAAGTGATAAAGAAGATAATTGATATAGATGTGGGCTTCGGCTTTTAGTTTTGCTTTGTTTCACAGACTATGTAGTTTCCTTGGTTTTCAGCAGTCACATGTGCTGTGTGAGTCATGATTCGTCAAGAATCCTGACACAACCAAGACTGGGACATTGCAGAGTGATTGCTTCAGTTCTGTTTGGGGGCACTGGTGACCTCTATGGCCCCACCACACAAGTTTTTATTTGTTAAGCAGATATATTCATCATCTGTGACACAGAATATGCAGCTAGACCGAAAATACTCATCTAAGAGAGATTGTATATTTCCTGTGAGAGGAAGAACAAATGACATAAATCTCAAACCGACACTCCCAGTGTCTCTTGGAGGATGTGTTGAGGGTGAAGACAGACACCTGCACACATAATCTACTTAGCTGGTGGGAAAAGCTGTCAGGCAAGGCTTTGAGGCTTCAGGCATTAACTCATCTCTTTGTCCCTACATTTTTCTGGGCAGCAGGTACTGCTGAGCAGAGAGGAAATAAACTGTCTTGAGAAATGACAGCTAAAAAATATTAACTTTGGGTTGGAGGAAATTTAAAATGGAGGTGACCTACTTGGGTGTTTCTTCAATATTGAATTGATCTTCAAATTGGAGCTGTATGCTTCTCTCTGAAGGCGCCTCTAAGATCCAAATGCATTCGACATGCTGGGGATAATTGGCAGGGTAGTTGGGGGAGGTCAGGTATCCATCAGAGTTAGCATCATGGATGTAGATAGTACCCCCGCAGGCTGTCAAGAAACAGTTAAATCAATCTGCAGTCTGGTGAATGAGGACATAGCTACCACAGTCTCTACCATCAGTTTTTCTGTATTTTCCCTCCCAACTTCCTTTCATCAGAATTTATCTTCATGTTCTTTTTAAGCAAATAAATCCTGAATTTCCTATAAAACGAGCTACCGTGTATGTCCTTTTTTATTCTGTCAAATAAATCTGTTCTGCCTTTTGTTAGGTCAGGTGTTTTGCTTTAAAACGTGTGTGTGTGGGGGGGAAAGTGTTGTTTGCTTGTTTATTTTTAATTTTATTTTACTTTTTAACTTAATTTTAATTTTACCTTATTTGTATGGATGTTTTGCCTGCATGTATGTTTGTGCACCACATACATGTCTAGTGCCATTTGAGGTCAGAAGAAAGCATCCAACCCCTTGGAAATAGAGTTATAGACAGATGTGAGCTACAAAATGCGTGCTGGGAGTTAAACCTGGGTCTCAAAAAGCAGCCAGTGCAGCTAATTTTCTTAACCACTACCCATATCTCTAGCCTGTTTGTTTGTTTTTGAGGCAGTCTTGGATGGGCCTCACCAGTCTATGTTATTGAGCCTACCTTGAATTGTTGATCCTCCTCCATCTACGTCCCATGAGCTAGGATTATAAACACTTACCACCATGCTGATATCCAAATTATCTATTCTGATGGATTTTTTTCATTAAAGGTAACAAAAATGATGATTGTACAAAGCCTATTACAGCATCACATGAACATGCGAGCTGTTGTTCTACAAGGAGAATTAACTGATTAGAACTTTCAGGATTATAGAGAGGATTGTTGCAGTGTTGGGCTATATTTAGCTTTCCTTTATAGTCCTTTGTTGTTCTAATGTGTTTGATCTAGCATCCGTGTTCATGACTATTAGGTAAATCCTTTTGAAAATATACTAATAGATCCCTAGCTTTAAACCCAATGGCTAAGAATGTCATCATTAGCATCAAAGGCCAATAGAGATGTCCTTGCTTTACTATAAACTACTTGCCTGTTGTGTCCAGTAATGCATTTGAAAAGTGCCTTGACCTATGACTTTCTTTTGTTCTATTACTACAAAAGCTTCATGATAGTGTTACTGTGTTTGTTTGAATAAAGTTACAAAGGATCTGGTCCAAGGTGTGCAGCTAAGATATCATGCCACACAACAAAATCTAAGGCAAGAGGTTTATTGGGGGAGGGAATAGAGCAAAAGGCAGTCTCAGAGTAGGGACATGAGAGATATATAGAGAGAGACAGGCAGACAGACTGGCAGAAAGACAGACAACAGACAGACAGACAGACAGACCAGGAGACAAAGAGAATGAACAAGACAGATTGAATATGACAGAGGTAAGAGAGATAGACATATATAGATAGACAGATTGATGATAGGTATTATAGAGAAAGAACATAGATAGATAGATAGATAGATAGATAGATAGATAGATAGATAGATAGATAGATAGATACATAGATACATAGATAGATACATAGAATAGATACATAGATAGATGCATAGATAGATACATAGATAGATACATAGATAGATACATAGATAGAGAAGATAGATAGATGATGCCCAGAGGGATGCTTTAAAGAAGGTAGTGGGTGCAGTATAAATGTTTTTATAAACTTTATAAATGTTTACCTAACTAATTAACAAGTCAATAGAATAGAAGACATCTAGTACAGGATCACAGAAATCACAATCAGCTATAGCCAGAGAGAAATACGGTATAAAGCTCAGCAAGTGATGCCAAGAGCTATTCACTCAGAAGATAATTGAAGACATGTGAGATAGACATCAAAGGAAGAGAGCCAGAGAGGAGTCTGGCTTAGCAAGAAAGAAGAGATAAGCACAATCATATTGCTTATGGCTGCCCTAAGATAGCTTTTAAAATCAAAAGACCTTTGTTTGATCTTAATATTAAGGGTAGTCATATGTGTGAGAAATGACAGAGATGATAATGGCCATGCATGACTGGTGGACCTAGAAAGGAACTAAAAAGAAAATATACTTCGGTACATCTGAACTGTTACTGAGTTAAGGTTGATCCAGGCATTAACAAAGTAGGAAAGTGGCTCTTGAAGGAAGTCAAACCAGCCTGTTCAAAGTCACTGTGGATGTCAGCATGAGGACAGGGGTGCCAGAGAAGATGCCAATCTCCAGCAGTGGCATAGACAGCTTCCCTCAGAGCTGCTAACATCTCCCGAGTGACTGAGCTCAATGCACTAAGAGGTGACTAAACACACTGCTTGCCTTGAGCCTTGCTCAAGCCAATAAGTGGTTTGGGGAATGATTGATTAATAGAGGTGTTTGCTTCCTTTTTCCAGGTGAAGAAATGATGCTGACATTCTGAATTCTCTCACATTTGAGATCATGTATATTAAAACACAGATTTAGTTGGGCGTGGTGGCACATACTTATAATTCCAGCGTTTGGGATGCCAAAGCAGGAAGATGAAGGACTCAAGGTCACCTTCAGCTACATAGTGCTTTCCAGGCTACCTTGGGCTATAGCAGACCTGATTTCAAACAACAGCAGCAGGAGCAATGGCAGCAACAGCAAACCTCCACAGCTTTACTAAGATCAATACACCCTTAGATGCATATCTGAGGATCTGGGATTAAGGTCACATAATCATTCAGAATATTGAATTTGGGGGACAGAGTAGAGATTTAGTTCTGCTGCTTACTCGCCGCTGACTTTTAGTTAAATAATGTTAGAAAGTAAATGCCACACACACAAAAAAAAAACAAATTACTGCAATAGAATTAGATAGAATCATAATTAAACATAAGTAAGGCTCTTTGCATAAAGTTTGACAGTGGAATATAATAAGAGATGAGCAATAATTAAATAAGTAATAATAGGACCATAGGTTAGTGTTCCCTATAAAGCAAACATGCAGCAACGGTGTACAGAGCCCAGAGCCGTCCCAGCCCTTACCATGTTACTGTCACTGGGTTTAACCTAGACATTTCCTAGGAAAAACTAAAGGATTCCGGGGCCCTTTAAAATCAATTCATTTGCTACCGATGGAAAATTCACTTTCACCATTAACTAGAAAATGAAACAAACAGTAACTTGGAAAACTCAAAGCCTCATTTTGCTTACCTGTAAAGTAGAAAGAATAATAGATTCTTTAAGAAGCACCATGCTGAAGAGATCGTGTACAAACTGTACTCTAAGTCCTGGATCACAAGCAGCTGTTCTTAACACTATGACTTTTACCTCCGAAAACTTTGTATTTGTTTTCTAAAATCCCAGAACCAAACAATCTCAGGAAAAATACAGATATAATTCTCAGGGTAAGTGCTTACCTAAACTCTTCGCCTCATATCTGATCTTAAATCCTTGTCCACCATTACTATTATCAGAGACGAACTGAACAAACAGTTCATTGTCTGAGGTGAACAGAGTTGATGGAGTATAAACTCCACAGAAGCGACCATTTCCTCCAGAGGGTCCCAACGGTGGAGAGTGGTTATCTGGTCCATTTCTTAGCTAGAAAGACATTAAAATTGTATAACATCCTTTATACTGCAAACTAGGATTAAAATTCCTTTCAATTTTCATACTAAAAATTTTAGATTAAGTCTGCAGAAATAGTAACTATAAAGACCTACCACCAAGTAATCCCCCTGGCTGCAAGAAGAGTCTCTGTTTTGAATCTGGAAAGGCTGCTCAAAATGGACGGCGATGGTCAGACCACTCTGGACCAGAACGTGCCAGGAGCAGTTGAGATTGGGAAGGTAGTTGTCTGGGTACTTGGGAGATGTGATAATCCCCTGGTCTGCATGCAAATATCCACCACAGCCTTACCAGGAGGAAAGAAAGGTAAGTTATTTAAATAATATTGACAATGAGGTTTTTATTCTTTTCTTCTCCCCTCCCCCCAAATAGGGGACTTTTCAAAATATAAGCAGCAGATGAGAAATTTGAAAGCAATGATTAGAGGCCCAATCACTGAAGCAGTACATACTGCTGGACACTCAGGGTGTAGTGCTTAAGATCTGAGCCACAGAGGAAAGAGCACTTACTTTCACAAAGGCTGACTTTACAGAAGCAGAAGGCATGTTAAAAACAAATGTCTACTATGTGAAAAAGCTGTGAACCCAATAAACAAAAATGAAGGAGTGGTGGGGAGGCGTATCCTGCTGCTTGGGAAGTTGGGGGGTGGGGAAAGACCTGAGTAGAGATCTGGATGGGAAAAGGACTCGGACTGGGTGAGCATGGGGAAGAAAACCACTGCAGTTCAGAAAACAGGATGAAGACTTGACGTGGTGAGGGAAGCATCTCTGGGACTCAGAATGGATGAGGTAGCCTGAGCAACTCTGAACGTAGCTTGGTGAGGCTATGTAGGGAGCAGAGAGGACCTATTATGTGTAAGAATGGGAAGGATTTGGAGGTCACCTGTGTATCTATCTATCTATCTATCTATCTATCTATCTATCTATCTATCTATCTATCTATCTATCATCTAACTATCCACCTATCATTTATTTATTTATCATCTATGTATGTATGTATGTATGTATCTATCTATCTATCTATCTATCTATCTATCTATCTATCTATCTATCATCATTTATCTATCTGCCTATTTGTCATCTATCTATCTAGATGGGCTATTTCTATATTTGATATCATGAGTTGAAGAAAGGGAATGATAAAGCAGGCCTTACATTGTCATTGTCAGATACTAGGCAGCCTGTAGCAGAAACTTCACACAAGTTAAACTGCAGAGACAGACATTTGTTTCAGCTCTAATTCCAAAGCCCACTCTCCTAACCCCTGCACAGCCTGCCTCCACTGAGTATAAGGTAGATCATTTTTCTTTGATTACTCCATTCTTTATAAAAGCTACATGTAAACTGGGAAGGAAATGCTAGATTAACTGCAGTATTAGGTTAAGAATCCACAGTAAAATCAAGTTTTTTATACATGGCCGTTTCTCAAAATTCCACAGACAATTTCTTTTCTTTTTTTTTCTTTCTTTTTCTTTCTTTTTTTTTTGGGGGGGGGGTTTCAAGACAGGATTTCTTTAATGTCAATCTAGCTTACCTTTAAAGTTATTAGACTTCACATGCTGTCAAGTTTTGAAAAATCTCAATGTTATTATGCATTAGAGCAGTTCATATACAACACACATTTTCTGACTAAACAAGTCTGTATTTCAAGAGCAAATCACACTCAAGTCGATTAATTTCATCTAGACCTCCCTGAAGGTGTACCCTGTATCATGACTTACTGGTTAATTTCTTAAAGTGGAGACAGCATATATCCATAGTTTCTTTGATGGAAACTATGAGTATTATCTTCTAGGTCTAACCTTTAGCTAGGGTAAAAGTTATTCTCAAAGAATTGTTTCTTTCTTATGTCTACCATGAGCACACCTCTCACAGAAGTGATAGGTACCACTCAGATATCTGAATGTAAGAGATACTCATAGGTACCACTCCGATATCTGAATGTAAGAGATACTCTTGTACAAATAGACAACTCTGGTCTGTGTGAGGGCTTGGTAGTCATCTCCATGTCATAGCAGGTGCCTGTGTCTTTTGATTTATAATTTGTGCCTTGATATGAGAAGATGAGGTGAGTGTTAGGGAAAAAGTAAAAAGAGAACACTAGATTGGGAAGGAGATGGAATAGAAGGAGAGACAGGAAAGGGAAAGGAGGGGAGGGGAGAAGATAAAAGGGGGAAGAAGTAGGGAGAAGAGAAGAAAAACGAAAGGGAAGGAGAAAGAGGGCAAAGGGAGACATTTTTTTTTAAGAAAAGGACAGAAATAATGGGGAGAAAACTGAGTAGGCGAGAGAAGGAAAAGGAAGATGAAGGAAGGAGATGGGGGATGGAGGGAGGAGGGAATAAAAGGGCAAATGCTTGGCCAAGTTACTCTTTTGAATGGAGGCGTTGAAGCCTGCTCCCATGATACTGCTATCAGATGTGAAGCGGATGTACATGTATTCTCCAGTTGAGCGGATGGGTCCAGGAATACTTCTGCCACACAGAACAGCCAGCTGCTGGGATAATCTACTGTCTCCTGTGACCGAAGAAGGGAAATGTTGGTGTAAAAATATGGTCTTAAGAATCTATTCCACCATCATTTTCAGCCCAGCCAAAACTGCTCACATATTTTTCTCAGACCACAAAAGTTCCTAGGAGATAATAATGTTCTCAACAAGAGGAGCAGCCAGCTTTAAGTCATTCTGGCTCCAGCTTGCCACGGTCTGCCTGCCCTTTTCTTAACCCTTTCAATAAAAATCTTTCAGGCAAGTCTTCCTGTCTTCCTAAAACTTCCTGGCACTAAAACTCAGAAAGATGGGCTGGAAAGGGATCAAGGACCATGTTTATGTGAGTGGAGGTTAGAGGCTCTGATCTCGGTTACTATGATGGCTGAAGGTCAGATACCAGAAGGAGAGAGAGGCTGGCTCAGTCTCAGAGCTCACAATCAGAAATCATTCACCAGGTGATCCAAAAGCTTTGTATGACCATTTCCTCACTCAGGGAATTCTTTTTGTACTTAAAATTTTTTTTTTGTAAACTGATTACATTTACATGGAAACTGAGAAAAGATGATCCCAGCAAGTGTGGCCCCCAAGAAGGGATACCAAGGGACATCAGCTATTTCAGGCAGGAGCTGAGCAGAATAAAAGGGATTACAGCAGACTCATGATCCTTGGCTGGGGAAATACTTGTTTTCTTCTAAAGGCAGAAAATTGACATAATTCAAACTTATAGAAAATAAGATAGAATTTGAGACAAGAGGAAACATGCTCGTTTTATGACACATACACAGATGCACACACACACACACACACACACACACACACACACACACACACACACATGCGTGCATGCATGCACACACACAGACTCATTGAATACTGACATGTCAGTTTCTTTTTTCCATGAAATTATCAATACCCTGGCAGTTATAAATACGAAGTTTTTCAAGAAGCTTGGAGCAGTATTCTTCAGAGAGTGTCTTACATCTGTATATGTGCATTTTTCATTCTATCTATCTATCTATCTATCTATCTATCTATCTATCTATCTATCTATCTATCTAAGTTTTTGGTATATAGGTGTGCATGCATGTGTGCGCACAGAGTTCTTCCTGAGGAAGAACCATTAACTTTGCCTTTAGAGACCAAGTCTCTTCCCAAGGACCTGGTTCTCTGGTTGCCCAGAGAGCCAGCTATCTCTGCTTGCTCAGCTCTGGGATTACAGTGTTACACCACTGCACCCAGCTTCTCCAGGATTACAGTGTTATACCACTGCACCCAGTTCCTTTACAGGGCTGCTGAGATCTTAGGTGTTTATAGTTGCAAGCACTTTATTAATTTAGGTATCTTCCATCCCTGCAAACTCATGCTTTTTTATAAATGAAATTTATTTCTTAAATTATTTTTTCACTTGTTGACTTCATTACATTATTTTAATGTACATTTCATATAGTATTTTTGATGACTTTTTCTGTACTTACAAAAGCTACAAAATTTTGGTTTGTTCATACCAGTGCATGTTCTATTTCTCAGCAAGCCTGGGCTTCACCTATTGATTTTATTTATTTTCTAAGTGCTCCTCCAGCCTGTTGGGTGAAGCAACGCTTAGTCTTACACGATTGCTTGTTCAGTTCATTCCTTAGTTGTTATGTAACTCAGTGCTTATAAAATAGTCCATTCTTCACTCATCTTTTTAGCCTCCAAACTTAATTCTGGTAAATTTCCAAATATTAAACATGGCAATTTTAGACCTGAAAGCCATATCTAAAGGGTTGTTAAGCCTGGTGACCATTAGTGTCCGGTCTGGAAGACAGGATGATGCTTCCTTGGAATGGCCCAACTGCCTCGGAGATGTGAAACAGGCACTAAGATTACGAAAACCTGACAGTCATTGAACAGTTACTATTAACTCTCATACGTGCCTTACACATGGTTTCTAATTTTTTTTCACAAAATATTGTAAAATTGTGTATTATTATTATAATACTTAGAAAAATGAATCTTGAAAGGGATACAAGTTTGGTTACCATATTCAAGGGCACAGAAGTCAACATTGACTGTAACCCTTGTAGATTAACACCAGATGCTCCAAACTTCCCCTACATGATGATTTATCTCACAGGACTACAAAAAAAGAAATTACTGATTGATTTATTTTTGCTTTTGAAACAAGGTCTTGAGTATTCCAGGCTCACTGTGAACACACAAAATAGCAGAGGATGGCCTGGAACTTTTGACCCATCCTTCCTGAGTATGGGGATTGCAAGTAACCTCTGAAGTGACCTATATCCCAGTCCAGAGTTACTGACTTCACATATAATTTCCACCCGCCTCTCTGTTCTTCTTCCTTTTCTCCCTCCATTTATTTTTTCTTCCTTTCTCTTCTTTCAAAAATACGTCTATGCTCAGAATAGTTCTATGAGATCTTCTTGGCAGTATGTTTAGTATATAAAATTTGATATGTATTGCCTGAAAAGAATTGTTCTGTTTTAAATAATTTAAAAAAGGAATCCTAGATGGGAGACCGGCTCTGACATATTTCCTAAGATTGCTGCTTCCTGGGATGCACAAGAATGCTCACAGCTACACTATGGCCAAGTGCCAAGGACCTATGAGGACTAACCAATTGCACATGACATCTGTCTGACTGTTTTGTGGTCAATGAACTTTATATATTTGCTTCAGAATGCCATGCATGCCTACTAATCAGAGTCAAAATAACTAGTGGGCCAAAAATCTAAACAAATAAAATAATGAGTAAATTTTAATTCAAAGAATTTTAACATAATGTGAGTGGACAAAATTTCCAAAACACCCAGCAACTGACAGAAGCACTCAACCCAGGCTTTTTTGAACAATCCAAGAGATGTAGAAGAAAGGAAGGAAGCTATAAGCCATCTATTCATGGCCTCAAATAAAAAGGACCCATATCCACTTGTCACCATAGCAATATAAAATGCTTTTGTTGTTTTGGCACAAGGCACAATTTCTGAACTCTTTCAACTTGCCCTATGAGCAAGAAAATGGATAAAATGTGTCAGCTGTGTATACTTAAATAGATAAAAAAAATCTGAAAGGATTCTGAATTATCTGTCTTTAAAGGTCTCAGACTTTTGTTAGAACCTTCCATTTACTGCTTTTTCAGATACTCATAAAAAGACGCTGGGGGAAGAACAGCCCCAGGAGCAGCATTTATCTCTTTCTCAGATGATAATACAGGCTGCACAAGTCATTTAGAAGAAAGGGAGGACACCTTAGAGTCCAGCCTTCCAAGTCAATTTACTAAAAGGACAAAAGGCAAGTCAGTAGATGGTGATTTTAGAGAGCAAGCAAGCTACTCCATTGATTCCATTCCCTCCTGAGATTTCTAAATGATTTCAACTCTATTTTGGATACTCAGAATTGTTTGTAACAGGATGCATCTGTTGAATTACACTATAAAAATAAAATTTAGTGTCTCCAGGGATGTCTTGAAAAGGGGAGGTATTCTGTATATGTGCTGAAAGCCAGTTGTTCACAGGACAAAAGGTCTGTGATCACATCATGTTGGCATGATTGATTGAGGACTCCTTAGTGTCTTCTATAGATGGGGAGATGAGTCTCTACAAAGTGATGTTTCTTGCTGGGAGGATTGATACAGATGGGATTCTAAGAAAGTAATTTCTTGAATATTATAGTCAAACATCTTTGCTTTAAAAAAAAAAAAACCAATGTCCATTTACATCAAATTTTCAGGTGATGCTGGGATCCACTGAGAAAGTCTGATATGGAGGATGTGGCCTTCCTAGTGCCCTTTTGTACTTAGCTCATGCAGAGTGTGAAGGGCAGTTGTACCTGTATTGTATAGTCTCATTCTTCATGCCCCTTTTTCATTGTATAGAAACACTACAACATTCTCAGTTCTATCTATTCTACCCACAGATTCTCAGGATAATGAGAAATGGATACATTACCTGCCTTGGATACTTTTTGGTCTTTCACTTGTATCTTAAAGCTATAGGCACAAATGTCAATGACTATTTTCAGTGTATAAAAATTCAGCACAGTCTGGAATTCCAGACTTATCTCACTCAAAGGGTCTTCTTTTTTCTCTGTAGAATGTGCTATCCCTGACATTTTGTGATAGGTAAAATTTAATACCCCCCCCCCCTATATTCTCTAAACAGTGTAGCTATTTATGCTATTTGATAGATTTATTGGTTACAGTATCTATGAAATTCTATAGAAAATGTATGGAGCTAGTATAAAAATGCAACAGTAATTTCAAAGTTTAAGGAGTGATTTCTACAATGTTTCTTACCATCTTTTATGACCAGCTTGTCATAGGTACAAGATAGCTGAGCTTCGATGTCCATGGAGAGAATGTTGAGTTCCACAGTGGAATCAGGAGCATAAATGATCCATGTACAGTCAGCACCATTACCATATGGTCCGGGCCAACCCGGGGAGAAAAAAAAGACAGGGGTGTCCCCTGTCACCATATACCCTCCACAAGCTCCTGTGGAATGAAAAACACCTTTAAGCACTTGTCCTGGAAGTTCTTCAAAGGGGCTGTACTCTGGGATTGAGAATAATACACAGTTAAAAGCATTTCCTGCTCTTTCAAGAGACCCTAGTTGTATTCCTGATATACACATCATGCAGCTCACAACCACCTTGATCTTCAGGAAACTCAATCTCTCTTCTGGCCTGTAAATGCACAAACACACAACACAACACAACACACACCATTCTAGAAAAAAATTCCACTATATTGCCAAACACACCTGGAGCAATGGTGGGAAGGGTTTCATTAGAAACATCTACTGCAGACCACTCCAGAAGGAATCCCTTTCCTGATTTGGAAGAGTCAGAAGAAAACTGGAATGTCAGAGAATTTCTACTGGAGCTAAAGGATTCTCTTTGGGTACCACAGTAAGTGCCAATCAGACGGGAATGAGTGTCAAACCCATCATAAATCTGCATGTAAAAAAAAAGCACAATATAGCATCATCATTAGGCATACTTTCTTTATGAAAATCAAAATTTAAAGAATGCTTTGTATTTTATAATTTTACCAAAGTAGGAAGACTATCAGAAAAATTCTTTTAGTTTAAAACAAAAAGTCATGTTTGAACATATTATTATAACTATTTTAAGGTGTTTCATATAGCATTGTTGTGGAATTATCCTAATGAACATGAGTGTAGGTTATAGCTGACTTGGTGGTTTATAGTCAAATCTGTGGGTGGGGAAGTACAAACAATTGTAGAGAAGAAAGGAATAACAGGGAAAGAATCACAGTTGGCAGGGTTCTGGACACTTGAAATACTTAGTAAATCTTTTCCATCTACCTTAAAATACTATCATACCTATTTAGAGATAGATATTATTATAGTTTTCAAATAACTGTAAGCAATTCCATTGTAACAACCATAAAAATCTTTTATTAAGCTTATTTATTTCTTTCAAATTATGTCACAAGTATTTCCACACCTATTGGGCACCATTTGGTCAGTCACTGGGTTCTGCTTTGAGCAGTGAGCTGCCAAGAAGAGTGATTGGATTATGGCTTTAGGGGATATGATAGTGTTTTCTGGACTGCACAGAGTAGCCAATGTATGGAGGCAAAGGCCACCATAATTTCTTCTATTCATATTTTCTTATTTTTATATCACTCAGGT
This sequence comes from Mus minutoides, assembly GCA_902729485.2. Classification (NCBI taxonomy): domain Eukaryota; kingdom Metazoa; phylum Chordata; class Mammalia; order Rodentia; family Muridae; genus Mus; species Mus minutoides. The sequence continues at coordinate 87,765 of LR750339.1, forward strand.
TTTAAGGCTGAAATATTAGAACAAACGGATGACTTTCTCTCTTGTTAAGTCTGTTGATGCTGAATATGCACTACACCTCCTTCCTCCCTCTCCACCCTAACACTGGGGCTTCCATCTATAGTAAAGATTTCTCTTAATGAAATGCCCGGGTTGTTCTTCAGGTTTGCTCTCTTGCTATATATTGTAATGCTAAATTTTGTACCCTGATGTCTAGGCCTATGAGTGAGTTCTCACATTTACAAGCTTTGATTGTGTGACCCTTTTCCCTTAATTTAATACTATTGGTTACATAAAATTGGCTATAGCCAATTATTGGAGAGATTAGAGGGAGGTGGGGTTTGAGTTACTTGATGGAATGAGGAGAGGCCAGAAAGGAAAGAGAAAGAATGGAAGAAAATGAGGAAGCCGCCATGAGTACATGGCCAGGAGAAACAACAAGTATTTGGGGTATACTGCTGCGAGGGTACCCAAGCTGCAGTTAAGAAGAATAGATTAGGGGTTAGCCCCCAATAATTGTCAAAGCAAAATAAAATAACCATAGTCTGAGTCTCATTTATTGGAAAGCTAGTAGGGGATAAGTTTACACTGTTTCTACTAGATGTTGCTTCAACAAAAGTAGCAAAGCAAGACAAGCAAATAAAAGAAGAAACAGGATCATAGGATAGAAGACAGACTAAACACATAACTAGGGCAAATAGGCTTAGACAGAGTCAGTAGCACAATGATTCCAAAACTAACTTGATATAAAATAGAAAATAACAAATCCAATACAAGGATTACTTTTGTACAGATGGCAGCGAGACAACAGTAATGAAGTGGTAGGACCATCACCTATGTCTGTTATTTACTTGAATAGGTATGAATTCCAACTTATTTTTGCCAGTAGTATCCATCAAAGTATAAAAATATCTCCCTCACAAAGGAAAGTTACCTTTAAATTGTCATAAAAGCAGTTTGTTGTCCATTCTATGTCCATCTCTAAGATTCTACCACGGATAATATGGGACGAATCCACATTTACTATCCATCTGTAGTTGGAGTTATGTGGGTAACTTCCAGGCCAGAATGGAGTTGCGATTTTCCCGTGAGTTCCCACAATATTATCATTGCCAAATACTAGGACAGAGAACAGAATTGTAAATCAGACCTATTTATAATTGTTCTTTAATAGAATGAAAAACAAAACTAAACTAAACTGAGAACAAACACAAAGGGTAAGACTGTTGGAAAGGATGAGCTTTTAATTGACTGCCATTTCTTTTCTGACCACTGAAAGAAATACTGCTTTGCTTTTGGTTTTCTGGACTTTTAGTTCAAGGATGACTCTTGAATGGAATTCCATCTTAGATGGCTGCAGGCTATGAAAAGATGGGGCAACTTCCCATGTGAAAAGGATTTCCCAGACACCAGGGGACTTGGGGAGTAGGGTGCCATTTCACGTCTTAATTATGATTACTAAGTTTTCTTTGTTTATGGAAGAAAATATTTTTAATTCTATATGAGAATCAACACTGAGTATTGCCAATCATGGAAAAACTTGTTAAAGAATAAAAATAATTAATATTTTATCTGCATTTGCCCAGGGTTTTTTTTTTAATCTGAATGATTAAGACAATCCTAAAATAATTTTAAAGGTCTAAGTTTGAAGAATGTATTTAAAAGACCAAATAAGTATGTTTGCTAGAACTGCCTGAAGTATATTAAAAGGCCAGTTTGTACAATATTATAAACATTAATAGCAGGTGGAAACTCTAGCCTAAAAAGAACACTCAAAGCATCAAGCACACTTTTCTTTGCCATCAGTGAGCTATCCATAAATAATTAATAATTAATTTTTTCTGGTATATTATTTTACAATCTTTGAAGAGAAGGTAGAGTGTAGGATTCGTGTTAGTTAATACATAACTAAAACTTTTATCATTATTCCTTCTTTGTAGGATCCATTCTGGAAACCCTTATGGAAACAAACCATCTTACTATTTTTGAACCTGGCCTGGAAGCCCGTTCCAGTGCCTGAGCCATCAGAGACAAATCTGACCCACAGATTATGTCCCTCGATTGATGAATAATTGCCAGGGAGGGAGTTTCCACAGTATCGTCCCAACAAGTGGCCCGTGGCATTTCCTTCTCGGATTTCCACAAAATCCTTGTTACAGTTTAGAGAGTTCTCCAACTGGAAGGATCTAATTTGGAAACAAACAAACAGTTACAAAGCAAACATGGAACAAATATAAGATTGTTCTGTTCCTGCTACAATAATTAGATATCCTTCTGGAGTAAGGAAAATAAACTCAATTTCTTTATATGCTGAAATCAATTTACATTTTTCATATATGAAGTCAAATATAAGAAATATAAACTCTTACTTTGGAACTTTGAAATAAGAAAATGTAAAATAATACTACCTAAAAATAAACAGTATAATTCAGGATCAATTTTATTATACATAGTGAAATAAACCCCCAATGTGAAACATACCAAAGTTATTTTATTCTGCTTTTGAGAAAAGAGAGAGGTGAATCTTTTCTCATCTCATCACCAACCCAGGGACTTACTCTGAAAGCATTCTACAGAAGCATGCAGTGTGACCCAGTAACCCAGTAACCCAGCACCATGTGGGAGTTCATTTGATATAAAGAATCTGGACCCCAGCTGCTTTCCTGGGCATTTTTTTCCCTTTCTCTTACAGAGTGTTCCCCTTGTATGTTATAGCTTTTAATTTTGTTTTTATGGGCTTTCTGTGTGTGTGACTGTGCCTCAGTCTCTGTGTTTCTTGTGCTTCTTCTTCTTTCTTTGTTTTACTGTTTTGTTTTGTGTTATTCTTGATTTTTATATCATTTTCTTTTATAATAATAATTATTATTTTAAATAATTATATTCTAATGAGAGGGGAAAGTGTAGATTTAGTTGGGTGAGGAAGGGGGAAGGAAGTAGAGGCATGGAAACCGCCATCAGAATATATTATATGACAGTGTATTTTCAGTAAAAGAATAGGTAATAATCGTATATTCAGGGGGTTGGAGGAAGAATCTAGCCCTAAATAGCAGCTAAATCAGGGTATGAAATTTAGCAAAACTCAGGTGATCTGAATGTTCCTTAAAATTCTGACCAATTATCTGGGAGATTACACAGGGAAGGTCTCCCCTAACTATTGGACTGTCTTCCAGGAGTAAACAGCCAGCATGGCTTCCTATCAGGAATTACAGTGGTGAAACTAATAAAAGCCAAGCAAAAGTTCTTATGAAAGCTTTATTCTTAGAAGTCTTTGTTTTATAAGCAAATCTACACTTTGGCAAAGATCTGTCAGTAAAAACATAATATGTAGTAAAAATAATACCCTTTCTGTTTCTAATTATCTCATTTTTGTTCTGCTACCAGAACCAGCCATTTTCTCAAAGCCCTCTCCTGGCATGAAGTACAGTTTCTGTTCATCCCTTTGAATATCTGTTTTATATAAATTTTATTTCTCCTCTCTTTTTTATTGCAAATTCAACTATAATTTATCCATTTTTTCCCTCCCCACTCAGTTTCACCACAACACTCATAATCTAAACCCTATGCTTGAGAATTTGATGTGGTTCATATGTCTCTCAAACACCCCAAGGAAGAGTTCTAGTACACATCTGAATGTAGTTTAGATCAGGGCAGAAATAACTCTGGGCCTTGCCTTTCTTATTCACATTAACACACACAGCAAAAGCAACTTGCATTCTTCAAAAGCCACTTTAACAAAAAAAAAAAAAAAAAAAAAAAAAAAAAAAAAAAAAAAAAAAAAAAAAAAAAAAAAAAAAAAAAAAAAAAAAAAAAAAAAAAAAAAAAAAAAAAAAAAAAAAACAAAAAAAAAACCCAAAAAAACCAGCATATAGGTGAACAAGGGAACAACTGAGTCACCAAGATTTTCCTATTTAATAATTAGGACTTAATGTCTGTCAGCTTGTGAAATGGATGCCCCTTTCTGTTCTTTGCTTTCTGTTGCTGTGATAGACACCATTATTAAGAGTACTTTGACAAGGAAAGAGTTTATTTGGTTTATAGGTTACACAATCCCTCATATGGACAGATCTGGCAGGGGCTCTAGGCAGGAATCTGGAGGAAGGAACTAAAGAAGAGACCAAGAAGGAGCACTGCTTACAGCCTTATGCCCAGGCTGATATTCACCTGTAATTCTTCTACAGTTTAGACCCACACTGGGCTGTGCCTGCCCACAGCAGTTAGTAATCAAGACAGTGCCTTATAGACAAATTCACAGGATAACTTTCTGTTGTTGTTCTGGTGTTTCAAGTTGAAAACCAAGATAAGCACCTATGCTCTAGCCTACTGTGGGCCATAAAATGTGGTTCCTGAAACACCACAGAGGAGTCTTCAGTCATAACAAAGAATAAAACAGCCTTCACTGAACACTGCTTTATCATGGCCATGGGCTATGTATTTTAAAATTTAGTATGTTTAATACTAACAGAGGCCCTTCAAGTTTATTGTTGTCTCTCTAAGGATGAAATGTCTCTTTGAGGTTTCAGTTCAATGACTTCTTAAAGTTGATTTATCAATAAATTTGTCAAGAACTGTTGGAGATTAGTTCGAATGCTTTGATTCAATTGGGAATCTGTGTGTCCAAACGCTAAAGGTCTTTGTCTCCAATTTGATTTTGATCTATCAATAAAGATGCCAGCGGCCAATGGCTGGGCAAAGGAAGATGGGGCAGGACCCTTAGAGTTGCTTGGGCTTGGACACGGGGAGAGGGGGGAAAGAAAAGGGAGATTGCCATGAGTTGAAAAAGAATGATGGGACACAGGAGAGGAAGCCAACTAGCTATGTGAGAATTCAGGTGAGTGGCCCCTGGCCACTTTCCCATTTGGACTTGGGGTGGCAGGAGTGCCCAGCCTTTGAGTACCCAGCCAAGGCATTTTAAAATTAACTGGTGTGTGGTGTGTGGTATGTGTGTGTGTGTCTTCCATTAGAGAATCCAAAGAGTTCCAGGGTCGGTGTGCTCATGCTACCAGGAGCACAAAGAAGTGTAGCCCAAACTCACTGCTACAAAGAACAAAGAGCATAGATGTACTAAATATTCCTAGGACCTATCTTAGTTCCTGGAACCACTGAACATCAGAGAGGTGTACAACATAAATGTGTTCAAGGTAGGAGGAAAAAGACCAAGAAAAGAGATTGAAGTACTTGGCAAGTTGGGAGCTATAACAAGTTACATTAAGGTGAACCTTGAACTTCATCACTAAGACAGGAGAGCACTTTTCTCATCACTGTCTATAAGGCACTCCCAGGGAAGAAGCATGCATCCTTTATGTGCTCAGGGTGATGCTAAATATGTGTTGAATAGAAACGCACATCATGGAGAGATCATTTGATGCAAAGTTGTACAATTTCTTATTACATAAGAAATGTTGATCTTGGGTTCCAGGTCCCTCAGAGACCAGTCTGCACAGGAGAGAGTGCAGACTATGGAAGCGACACAGCTTCTGGGACAGGCAGAAGCAACACAACCTCTGGGACAGACCCCTTTTCGGACTCCAGACATCCAAGCAACTTCCCCACCAGAGAAGAGGTGTCTGCCCGGGACGGCTCTGCCTGAAGAAGCAGGTGAGGGAGCCATGTTGGGTCCCAGATTCCTCAGAGACCAGTCTGTGCAGGTGAGCACGCAGGCTGCAGAGGCAATACATCTTCTGTGACAGGCCCTATATCAGGCCTTCATCTTTAGCCAAGAGGCAGGACTGAACACCAGACCTCTGTGCACCTTCCCTGCAAGAGGAGAGCTTGCCTGCAGAGTACTCTGTCTACTGAGACTCAGAAGAGAGCTGGACTCCCAGGGCAGCTGACAGAGGCTAACAGAATCACAGGAGGAACAAGCTCCAGCCAGAGAAAACTATAACAACTAAGTCTAGAGACTACCAGATGGCGAAAGGCAAATGTAAGAATCTTAATAACAGAAACCAAGACCACTCATCATCATCATCAGAACCCAGCACTCCCACCTCAGCCAGTCCTGGATACCCCAACACACCCGAAAAGCATGACTCAGATTTAAAATAATATCTCAGGATGCTGGTAGAGGACATTAAGAAGGACATTAATAACTCACTTAAAGAAATACAGAAGAACACTGCTAAAGAGGTAAAAGACCTTAAATAGGAAACACAAAAATCCTTTAAAGAACTACAGGAAAACACAACCCAACAGGTGATGGAATTGAACAAAAACATCCAAGACTAAAAGGGGAAGTAGAAACAATAAAGAAACCCCAAAGTGAGACAACTCTGGAGATAGAAATACTAGGAAAGAAATGAGGAACCATAGATATGAGCATCAGAAACAGAATAAAAGAGATGGAAGAGAGAATCTCAGGTGCAGAAGATTCCATAGAGAACATGGCACAACAATCAAAGAAAATGCAAAAAGATCCTAACTCAAAACATCCAGGAAATACAGGACATTATGAGGAGACCAAACTTATGGATAATAGGAGTAGATGAGAATGAAGATTTTCAACTTAAAGGGCCAGCAAATATTTTCAACAAAATTATAGAAGAAAACTTCCCAAACCTAAAGAAAGAGATGCCCATGAACATATAAGAATCTTACAGAACTCTAAATAGACTAGTCCAGAAAAGAAATTCCTCCAGACACATAACAATCAGAACAAGAAATGCACTAAATAAAGATAGAATATTAAAAGCAGTAAGGGAAAAAGGTCAAGTAACATATAAAGGCAGGCCTATTAGAATTACACTAGACTTCTCAACAGAGACTATGAAAGCCAGAAGATCCTGGACAGATGTTATGCAGATGCTAAGAGAACACAAATGCCAGTCCAGGGTACTATACCCAGTAAAACTCTCAATAACCAAAGATGGAGAAATCAAGGTATTGCATGATAAAACCAAATTCACACAATATCTTTCCATGAATCCAGCCCTTCAAAGGATAATAACGGGAAAACACCAACACAAGGACAGAAACTACACTCTAAAAAAAACAAGAAAGTAATCCTTCAACAAACCTAAAAGAAGACAGCCACAAGAACAAAATCCCAAATTTAACAACAGAAATAACAGGAAGCAACAATTAGTTTTCTTTAATTTCTCTAAACATCAATGGACTCAATTCCCCAATAAAAAAGGACATAGACTAATAGGCTGCACAAACAGAACACAACATTTTGCTGCTTACAGGAAACCCACCTCAGGGAAAAAGACAGACACTACCTCAGAGTGAAAGGTTGGAAAACAATTTTCCACGCAAATAGTCCCAAGAAACAGGCTGGAGTAGCTATTCTAATATCAAATAAAATTGACTTCCAAAAATTGTTATCAAAAAAGACAAGGAGGGGCACTTCACACTCATCAAAGGTAAAATCAACCAAGATGAACTCTCAACTCTGAATATCTATGCTCCGAATATAAGGACAGCCACATTCATTAAAGAAAGTTTAGTAATGCTCAAAGCACACATTGCACCTCACACAATAATAGTGGGAGACTTCAACACCCCATTCTCACCAATGGAGAGATCCTGGAAACAGAAACTAAACAGAGACAAATGGACACTAATAGAAGTTATGAAACAAATGGATTTAATAGAGATCTACATAACATTTTATCCTAAAACAAAAGGATATACCTTCTTCTCAGCACCACATGGTACCTCTTCCAAAATTGACCATATAATTGGTCACAAAACAGGCCTCCACAGATACAAAAATATTGAAATTATGCCATGCATCCTATCTGACCACCATGGAATAAGGCTGATCTTCAATAACAACATAAATAATAGAAAGCCAACATTCACGTGGAAACTGATCTACACTCTACTCAATGATTCCTTGGTCAACTATGAAACAAAGAAAGAAATGAAAGACTTTCTAGAGTTTAACAAAAATGAAGCCACAACATATGCAAACTTATGGGACACAATGAAGGCAGTTCTAAGAGAAAAACTCATAGCCCTGAGTGCCTCCAAAAAGAAACTAGAGAGAGCATACACGAGTAGCCTGACAGCACACCTAGAAGCTCTAGAACTAAAGGAAGCAAATTCACCCAAGAGGAGTAGACAGCAGGAAATAATCAAACTCGGGGGGTGAAATCAACCAAGTGGAAACAAAAAGAACTAATCAAAGAATCAACCAAATTAGGAGCTGGTTCTTTGAGAAAATCAACAAGATAAATAAATCCTTAGCCAGACTAACTAGAGGACACAGGGACAGTATCCTAATAAACAAAATCAGAAATGAAAAAGGAGACATAACAACAGAAACCGAGGAAATACAAAACATCATCAGATCCTACTACAGAAGGCCATACTCAACAAAACTAGAAAACCTGGATGAAATGGACAACTTCCTAGACAGATGCCAGGTACGAAAGTTATGATTAACAATCTAAACAGTCCCATTTACCCTAAAGAAATAGTCTCCCAATAGTCATCAATAGTCTCCCAGCCAAAAAAAGCCTAGAACCAGTTGGGTTTAGTGCAGAGTTGTATAAGACCTTCAAAGAAGACCCAATTCCAACTCTCCTCAAACTATTCCACAAAATAGAAACAGAAGGTACACTACCCAATTCATTCTATGAAGCCACAATTACTCTGATACCTAAACCACAAAAAGATCCAACAAAGAAAGAGAACTTCAGACCAATTTCCCTTATGAATATCAATGCAAAAAATTCAATAAAATCCTTGCAAACCGAATCCAAGAACACATCAAAATGATCATTCATGAGCAAGTAGGCTTCATCCCAGGGATGCAGGGATGGTTTAATATATGGAAATCCATTAATGAAATAAACTATATAAACAAACTCAAAGACAAAAATCACATGATCATCTCATTTCATGCTGAGAAAACATTTGACAAAATTCAACACCCCTTCATGATAAATGTCTTGGAAAGATCAGGAATTCAAGGACCATACTTAAACATAATAAAAGCAATATACAGCAAACCAGTAGCCAACATCAAACTAAATGGAGAGAAATTCAAAGCAATCCAACTAAAATCAGGGACTAGACAAGGCTGCCCACTTTCTACCTACCTATTCAATATAGTACTCGAAGTCCTAGCCAGAGCAATTCGACAACAAAAGGAAATCAAGGGGATACAAATTGGAAAGGAAGAAATCAAAATATCATTATTTGCAGATGATATGATAGCATATATAAGTGATCCCAAAAATTCCACCAGAGAACTCTTAAACCTGATAAACAGCTTCATTGCAGTAGCTGGATATAAAATTAACTCAAACAAATCAATGGCCTTTTTCTACACAAAGGATAAATGGGCTGAGAAAGAAATTAGGGAAACAACACCCTTCATAATAGTCATAAATAATATAAAATACCTTGGTGTGATTCTAACTAAGGAAATGAAAGATCTGTATGACAAGAACTTCAACTCTCTGAAGAAAGAAATTGAAGAAGATCTCAGAAGATGGAAAGATCTCCTATGCTCATGGATTGGCAGGATTAACATAGGCAAAATGGCTACCCTGCTTAAAGCAATCTACAGATTCAATGCAATCCCCATCAAAATTCCAACTCAATTCTTTACTGAGTTAGAAAGGGCAATTTTCAAATTTATCTGGAATAATAAAACACCTATAGAGAGCAGAAACTATTTTCAACAATAAAAGAACCTCTGGTGGAATCACCATGCCTGACATTAAGCTGTACTACAGAGCAATTGTGATTAAAATCTGCATGGTACTGGTACAGTGACAGACAGGTAGATCAATGGAATAGAATTGAAGACCCAGAAATGAATCCACACACCTATGGTCACTTGATCTTTGACAAGGGAGCTAAAACCATCTAGTGGAAAAAAGACAGCATTTTCAACAAATAGTGCTGACACAACTGGCTGTTATGATGTAGAAGAATGCAAATTGATCCATTCTTATCTCCTTGTACAAAGCTCAATTCTAAGTGGATCAAAGACCTCCACATAAAAACAGAGACACTGAAATTTATAGAGGAGAAAGTGAGGGAAAGCCTGGAAGATATGTGCACTGGGGAAAAATTCCTAAACAGAACAGCAATGGCTTGTGCTGAACAAATGGGACCTCATAAAATTGCAAGGCTTCTGTAAGACAAAAGACTCTGTCAAGAAGACAAAACTGCCACTTACAGATTGGGAAAGGATTTTTACCAATCCTAAATCTGATAGGGGACTAATATCCAGTATATACAAAGAGCTCAAGAAGCTGGACTCCAGAAATTCGAATAACCCCATTAAAAGATGGGGCACAGAGCTAAACAAAGAATTCTCAACTGAGGAATACCGAATGGCTGAGCAGCACCTGAAAAAATGTTCAACATCCTTAATCATCAGGGAAATGCAAATCAAAACAACCTTGAGATTCTACCTCACTCCAGTCAGAATGGCTAAGATCAAAAATTCAGGTGACAGCAGATACTGGTGAGGATGTGGAGAAAGCAGAACACTCTCCCATTGCTGGTGGGATTGCAAGCTGGTACAACCACTCTGGAAGTCAGTCTGGAGGTTCCTCATAAAAATTGAACACAGTACTACTGGAGGATACAGCAATACATCTCCTGGGCATATACCCAGAAGATGTTCCAACTGGTAATAAGAACACATGCTCTACTATGTTCATAGCAGCCTTATTTATAGTAGCCAGAAGCTGGAAAGAACCCAGATGTCCCTTAACAGAGGAATGGATACAGAAAATGTGGTACATTTACACAATGGAGTACTACTCTGCTATTAAAAACAATGAATTTATGAAATTCTTGGGCAAATGGATGGATTGGAGGATATCATTCTGAGTGAGGTAACCTAATCACAAAAGAAGTCACTAGATATGCATTCACTGATAAGTGGATATTAGTACAGAATCTTAGAATACCCAAGATACAATTTGCAAAACACAAGAAAATCAAGAAGAACGAAGATCAGTGTGTGGATACTTCATTCCTACTTAGAATAGGGAACAAAATACCCATGAAGGAGTTACAGAGACAAAGTTTGGAACTAAGACAAAAGGATAGACTATTCAGAGATTATCCCACCCTAGGATCCATCCCATAATCAGCCACCCAACGCAAATATTATTGCATATGCCAGTAAGAGTTTTCTGAAAGAACCCTGATATACATGTCTCATATGAGGCTATGCCAGTGCCTGGAAAATTCAGAAGTGGATGCTCACAGTCATCTATAGGTTGGAACACAGGGCCCCCAATGGAGGAGCCAGAGAATGTTCCCAAGGAGCTGAAGGGGTCTGCAGCTCTATAAGAGGAACAATATGAACTAACCAGAACCCCCAGAGCTTGTGTCTCTAGCTGCATATGTAGCAGAAGATGGCTTAATAGGCCATCATTGGGAAGAGAAGCCCATTGGTATTGCAAACTTTATATGTCTCAATACAGGGAATGCCAGGGCCAAGAAGTGGGAGTGGGTGGGTAGGGGAGCAGTGCAGGGGGAGGGCATAGGGAACTTTCGGGTTAGCATTTGAAATGGAAATTAGGAAAATATCTAATAAAAATCAATCAATCAATAAATAAATAAAAATGAGAATCTGGGGGGGAACGAAAAAGAAAGAAAAGAAAGTGAAGTACCTCGACCCAGATCTCTCTCATGGAAGAAAGAAAGAAAGAAAGAAAGAAAGAAAGAAAGAAAGAAAGAAAGAAAGAAAGAAAGAAAGAAAGAAAGAAAGGAAAGTAGGTCATGATTTCAGTGAAAACAAATCCCAAATATTCCCACATGGCAGTTTAAACTGGCATTGTCTTTCAGGTACTTATGTCACTTGCACCCTGAGGAGGCATGGGCTCACTGACGGATTCAATAAAGCAACTTGAAATGCTTGAGCTGGTCTCATTCTTAATTAGTTCTTATAGCACAAATAGGTATTCTTCAAGGAAAAAGCAACAAAGAATGTTTTCTCAACATAGAAGCACTGAATAGCCAGGCGTTGGCATGCATGCCTGTTGTCCCTGAATGGCAAGGAAAGGCAGGAGGATCATTGCCTTCTATCTGCATGGAAAGGTAAGAATCATAAGTTTTAGGTCATTGTGGGCTACACACTGAGGACATGTGAAAAAAAAACAGCAACAAAGTATTAATGATTTCAATCTAACCCCAATAATGTAATATAGTATGGCACATGAGTTTGAACTCAAAATGGTAACTTAAATGCTAACATGTCTTCACTAAATATCTTTGCTCACTATCTAGCCATCTATATGTCTGTCTCTTTTTATTTATTTTTTGAGACAGGGTCTTTCTATGGAGTCCTGGCTGTCCTGAAGTGTACTGTATAGACCAGGTCAGCCTCAGATTCAAAGAGATCTGTCTGCTTTTGCCTCTGAGTGTTGGGATTAAAGGTGTGGTTGCTCAGTGGAACTTCTGAACTGAGGAATGAGACAATCCCATATCATATATCATCTCCCCATTACATCTACTTCTGGGAAATACTATTATGGCTGTTTGGTCTAACCTAGGTCTACTTGGAACATACAAAATCTCCCATTCACTCCAATCCATAGTCCATGTTCCAAAAGTGTCAAGATTCAATGTGAAAATTGAAAGTGGTTTTTATGAATCACTAATTATGGCTAATTTAAAAAACTAAATAAAAACCTATTCAATATCACTTCTCTGATAGGGTGGGTTAGAATAGGAATATGCTGTGTGGTTAAAGAAGGCCAAATGAAACCAGGTGCTTCCTCCTCCTCCTCCTTCCTCTCTCTCTCTCTCTCTCTCTCTCTCTCTCTCTCTTTCTCTCTCTCTCTCCTCTCTCTCAGTTGAAAAAAAAAGAATACTGTTGAAAGATTCTTAATGCTTTCTACAAGTGAAGCTACAAATGGAACCAAAGAAATCGAGGAAAGCCTTCCTAAGGTTCCCACACGTTCTCTCTGCTGATTGCTCAGACACAGGCTGCTGGCAACCATTTTGTCAGTAACAGTGCTTCCTCCCTGCAGATTTACCCACACCGAGACAGCACACGTCTGACAAGGACTTACAGAAAAGACAGCTGCAGGTAGTTTCCAGGGGAACTGGCAATGTTCCAGACACATTCTGCATTAGGATGGTAGTCTTCTGGGTAGCCAGGGCTATTGAAGATGCCATCAGCCGTGTAGAAGTTTCCACCACAAGCTGAAAGGCAAAAGATTGCTTGCTTAGCCGGGTGTGGTGGCGCACACCTTTAATCCTAGCACTCTGGAGGCAGAGGCATGCCAATTTCTTAGTTCGAGGCCAGCCTGGTCTACAGAGTGAGTTCCAGGACAGCCAGGGCTACACAGAGAAACCCTGTCTCACTGCCCCCCCCCAAAAAAAAAGACAAAAGAAACAAAGGGGTTTCAGAGCAAAGGCAAAATGAAAGATACCACAAGACACAAGTGGAGGGCATTAGAGCCAGTATCTACAATGAAGGACAAAGCACATCCATTCCATATGAAGAAGCAACTGTGTCACATACAGTAATAGAGGGAGGAGTCTGAAAACAGAAACCCAAGAACTCCACAGTATGGTGAGTCAGAGACGACCCCTTTCTAGAAACCTTTCTCCATGTGAACTAGAACTTTAGGAATAAAAGATTTGTTTTTAATCTTGTCCAGTATGCTCTTCAACCCTGGCCTAGAAGAGAAGGTATTTTTCCTGGTTGCCATGAAAAAAGAAACTCTCCAGCCTTTCCCTCTGGGGATGTAGTAAAACGCACTGTTCTCCAGTGTTCCTTCTGGGGAGGTAGTAAAACGCACTGTTCTCCAGTGTTCCCTCTGGGGATGTAGTAAAACGCACTGTTCTCCAGTGTTCCCTCTGGGGAGGTAGTAAAACGCACTGTTCTCCAGTGTTCCCTCTGGGGATGTAGTAAAACGCACTGTTCTCCAGTGTTCCTTCTGGGGAGGTAGTAAAACGCACTGTTCTCCAGTGTTCCCTCTGGGGAGGTAGTAAAACGCACTGTTCTCCAGTTTTCTACACTTTGGCTGTAACTGCCCCACCTAGCCAAGAGCCACAGGGCTGGATGGCATTCCTTTCCTTTCCTGCTTAGATGTCTCACTGCACAGTGGACATGTGCAGCCAGACCTACCTGACCCCACCATCAAGCTCCGAAGACAGAAGAACAACCATGAGGCTGTACATCCACAAGAGCTTCTATCAAACTGGCAGTCGTGGACTGCCTTAGCAAACACATTGCTGTGACGGTAGAGAACAGGACTCCTAGACAATAAGGTTTAGCTAAGAGATGGCCAGGTTTCTAGATGATTTTCCTCACTTCTAGACCTCCTGGTTGTCAGAATGTATACATTGAATTATAAAGAAGGTACAGGGGAAATTTCAAGAATTAGCTCCCAGCATTAAATGAAAAGAGCCCCCAAATAACAAGCCAAAGACTTCAACCACATGTCAGCTAACCCTGAGGTCAACTGTTAACGCTAATACCTCTCACTCACCTGATGTTGATGCAGAGTAGATGGCATGGAAACCATCAAAACCGAACACAGAATCAGAGACAAACCTCACCGTCAGGGCATTGCCAAATGATACGATGGGATGGGGCAGTGAGGTGCTACAGTAACGGCCTAGAGAGTGAAGAGAGAGAACCAGAAGGAGGTGAGTGACGGCACGGCAGGGGCGACACACAGTTTTACCAGGCACATACAAGAAATCACAAGCAGAACCACTTACATCAGCATTGTGCTTGAGACAATGCCTGACCACTAAGGATAATCCTCAAATACAAACATAGCCAGGATGATTCATAGACCCAATAGAAAACAATAGGAGGACAGAGGAAAGTTGATGTGACCAGGCTCCAGATGATGGGCCAGGTTGCATGGGTTCAATACCTTGCTTGTCATTTACTAGCAACATAACCTGAGACAAGGAATGTGGGTGCTCTGTGACTTAGATGCCCCACGTGAAGAGGAGGACATAGTAGAAATAATTAAACCCATGTCATAAGGATGTAAAGACTGAGTTACCACTTAAAAAATACTTAGAACTGCCGGGCATGGTGGCGCACGCCTTTAATCCCAGCACTCGGGAGGCAGAGGCAGGTGGATTTCTGAGTTCGAGGCCAGCCTGGTCTACAAAGTGAGTTCCAGGACAGCCAGGGCACACAGAGAAACCCTGTCTCGAAAAGCCAAAAAACAAACAAACAAACAAACAAACAACTTAGAACAGTACTCCACAGGAGGTAACTGGGTAGGAGTGTGCATTATGTAACGCATCCTGGTCCAATGTGAATGGATTAATATCTTAGTCATTACAATGAGGGGTTTGCCTGGGGCTTGTTCTTTGTCCACCATTCTCTCTGGCTCCATTCCTGGCACAGGAATAGCACTGAAGCCTCCTCTGATGGAGCTTGCCCTCTGCCAGGGAGACTTTTCCATGGTAAAGTCTCATGGAGAAAGCTTAAATCACGTGAGGTTATTTTGTCTGAACGATTTTAAGAGCTACATCACACGCTTTATCATGATGTCTAGCACACCAACTGGTGGACTTTTAATTAAGTCAATTAAGTAATTTTAAAATGCTTTCTTCCCACTGAAGACAGAAGAAACATGTCCAGTGGAATATAAGAAATATTTTAAAGTTCTGTCCAGAAGCTTCAGAAAGAATTTTGTCTAATGCCGAAATAGTCTTTGTCCCACTACTGCCACCGCCTCAGATTGTCATTTACAATCTGCAACTTGTATTTTAGAAACAAGTTAAAATACACAAAATACATGTAGCACATAAGTTGAGTTTTATGAGCCCCACATGATCCTGCTTTCCTACCCTCTGTTTATTCTTATGTGGCTTGAGGCTCTTCATGCTTATTGAAAACACTGTAACCTTGAATGTCAACACTGTGAATGCCTGTGTGCATAGCTGCACACTTGGGCACGCACACACACACACACACACACACACACACACACACACAACATGACAAGACTACAGATGAAATGACCAAATCTACGGTACCTTGGACAGGTGCATCAGAATCTCTGCCATCCAAAATTTCTACAAAGTCCCGTGTGCAATCTGTACTGCTTTGCAGGCGAAAGTGTGTAAAGGAGAGAGCAATGTGATTGACTGTAGAAAAAAAGAGAGAAGAGTGTTGGTTATTTAATAAAACACTGGCAAGCAGAACAGAGAGATTTTTGCCCCTGGTACTCCGAGATGAGGCTTTTCCAGCAAGAAAGCAAAGGATTTGGCAGCTTTGCACAGGGGTGGGGTGAGTAAACAGAGCTCAGGGCTCAGCTTCGTGCTAAAGGGCTTCCTTTGAAGAGTAACAGAATCAATGCTTTTGAAAAATGCCTGTAGAATCCAAAATGCCAGGCATGGTAAATCAGGACTCTTGGGTAGGTTCATCTCAGGGACTTCTGGAGACATCTTATTGGAAAACATAATTTTCGGTTTGCTTTGCTTTGTTTTGTTATGTTTTGCTCAATTTTGTGTTGTTTGTTAGCCATTGCGGTGCTCCCCTGAGAAGCATTTTCCTAAACAGATTAGTTTTCTTAGGTTCTGATTCCTTACATGTACTTGTACTAAGGCATCTTTTTCCCCCCTGGACATGGCTCCTAGCACACTCAAGTTTATTTCGGGGTCGGAAGCAGTACCCTAGAGCTTCTGAATAATCCATCAAGAAAGCTTTGAATCATGTAAGAACAGCCAGTGCCCAGATTAAATTTTCCTTTTGTTGTCTCTACAGCGTTTCTAATCTTCAGAAAGGGATCTTTTCCTGTTGCTGTCCTTGTAGTGGTGAGATCTTTCATCTAGATGTTTTTGCAACTCATTAGAAAATAATCAGGAGGCACAAAACTGCTGAGCTCAATGCAGGGGGCTTCTTTATCTTGGCTTTGTCAGGAGCTCTACCCTCTCCATGTGCAAAGGCTAAGGATTACATCATCCATCAGCTCCCACAGTCCATGCATGGCCATGAAATACTATCAGTTTGTGAAAATGCTAGATAATATTTAAGGCGAGGTCTTTTGAGCATTATCTTGTGCAGGGACCTGATTAGCCTAAGTGACTATCCTGTTTTTACAAAGTCATTAATTAAAGAACAGAGAAGAGAACTTAATGGCTTTCTCACGTTGTGTCTTAAATCACAACTTCTTCCTGGAGACCCGAATAAAGGGGAGGGTTCAGATGAAACAGGACTCATAATATGGCCTGGACTAGTCTGCTTGGAGCCATTGTGCCAGGCCTGTAAAGGCCATCTCATTTTTTTTCTGCCTGGAAAATGTGGACGGACTATTACCATGTCACATAATAGAATTCTAAGATTCCCCAAAAGAAGAGAAATTAAGCATTTATTGAGGGCTTCGAGGCCTGCACGTATTTCATAAAGATATCCATTGCAGGAGAGATCAGGTTTTACAATTAGTTTCCCTTTTAGTGATCAATAACTTGCAACCCTGTATCCTCCAACTGTAAGGTATTTCTCCAATCTCTATCCTTATCATTCACATATTCATTCACCATCTACTGTGTTCAGTAACATACGACAAGAGCTGTTTATCTATTAGTTACTTTTGCATAACTTTAATCCCACATGCCTTCCAGTGCAACAAAGATGAATATAATTATTCTTTAACAGTACTGGGGTTCCAGTACTGTTGTATGTATTTGTGCATTTCAGGCAGGTAAGTGTTCTAAGCAACTACATCCTCAGTCCTTTGTCTTTTTGTTGGTCTGTTTGTTTGTTGCTGAACAAAGCATCTCAGCGATGCCAGAGTAGCCTCCAACTAGATATGAATAGATGATGACCTTGAACTTGTGCTTCTCCTGCTTTAGTGTGTGTTAGAGTGACAAGCATGTGATACCACTTTTGATTCATTTAGTTCTGGGAATGAAACCCAGGGCTTCAATAGTGAAGGTAGGTACTCAGTCCACTGAGCTCTCCCCAGCCCGTGGTTTGTTTGTTCATCAGAGACAAGATCTCCATATGTTACTCAGGCGAGCGTTGAATTTACTGTTGAGCCCAGACTGATATCCAACTCAAAATCCTTCTGCCTTAGCCTGCAGAGTGCTAGAATTGCCACATCCAGCCTTAAACATTCTTTTAAATTAAATGTGAATCAGTTTAAAAGTGCTTTCTTACTAGACCAGAAAGTGGCTGTTTCCATGCATCTCAAGAAGAAGCGAATTGTCAGTTACTACCACTGAAGAGATTAAATGCAGTTCACAGCCTTACCTCCCAAAAGAGCCACTTGCCCCAGACCCCCCCTTTTTATTTCTGTTACTTACATGGAGGTTGTGCCTCAATTATCCAGGTACAATTTTGGTTGGCTGGATAGTTGGCTGGGTACAGTGGAGAGGAGATAATATCTGAAGAGCCAGTAATGATGTGGGCTCCGCACTCTGGGAAGCACAGACACACATGTCATATACTTTTGGTTCCTATCAACTATATCAAATAAACATTAGGTATGTGAAAATGCAAATACATTCTTCTTATTTCCATAGCACATGCCAACGAAGCTGCAAATAAGCCATCAGATAATGAGAAAACACTTTACATTTATAATGTCTTTCAATTACAAGAAGTGGGGACACACGGCATAGAACAACACAAACAGTTGTAAATTGTCTGAATTATTCAACTAATACTCTGGCTTTGGTTCACTTACTCTGTTTGCTGATAAATTATAAGAGGGAATAATTTATTCATAGATGAGTTTTTCCTCTCTAGAAAACACTCCATGTATAAAGATGATTTCAAGTTAAACAGAGAAACTCAATGCTCTGTGGGAATGGAGGAGAGGAGGATGTATTGCATGGTTGGGTCCTGGTCTCTGGAGGAGGCAGGACTGAGACAGGATGTGGAGAGTAAGAGTGGTGGAGGGAATGCATAGTCTGAGCACAGACATGGGGGAGGGGGAGGGCCATGGTTATACAGTCTGGACAGAAGCATATGAAGCCTAGGTAGGATTAGAAGCAGCATTGTGAAAGGGTCAGGAATGGTCTGGGACTGTAGTTAACAGTTATAGGGGCTTGCCTTTCATCTTCTAAGCCACACAGAGTAAGGACAGCCAAGAGGACCCTCAGTCTGATCTGAGTGCATCTCTTACAAGTTACTTGGTAGAAAGATGGAGCAAGGGTGGGTGAGTTTGAGAAGGTTGCTACTGAAGGTCAGACAGGCCTATAAGGAAGTTTTATTCTGAAGCTGCACTTAAGGAAATATTCAGTATGTATATATCTATATCTATATCTATATCTATATCTATATCTATATCTATATCTATATCTATATCTATATCTATATCTATATCTATCGATCTATCTAAATTACAAAGACTGTGAATTCAAACCAGTTAACAATCTCTCTAATTTCTGTGTTCCTTCCCTGTCTAATGGCTTGATAAAGATTAATCTCTGAGAAAATTCTGGTGAATGACAATGGGTAAAAATGCTTGGGAGAGGAAATTGAAAAATGGCAGTAACTTAAGGACAAAAACAATACAAAACTATGGGATTCAGTGACAAGGAAAACCATTCTGTGCAGGTAGAACCTGACTCTTCCACAGTTGTGTGTTTCCTTGAATAAGTGCTAGGGAAATTAACTTGGCTAATTCTGTCTTATGTATCCCTGATACTATACCATTAAACGTTACTCTAAAAAACACAACACGTAAGAGATATGCATAATCTAAGACATCATTATCATTTAAGGTAGATGAAGATAAATAAAATGTAGAACTGTTAGAATATTTACAAGTCTCCCTTTCTGAACATTTTCATGTTAAGTTGGAAACTATGATCAGTTTCTGAAGTCTGGTGCCATTATACCACTAAGGAGGGCTCAGGTGACCCATAGGATACTTGCCTTGCCTGAATTGAGCTCGGAAGCCTCTGCTCTGGCTGGAAGATCCAGACTGGAATCTAACAAAGAGGCTGTTTCCTGAAGAGGTGATGGAATTAGGTGGCTGCTGTCTTCCACACACTCTGGCGACACGGGTGTTTGCAGAACTTGAGCCATCATATGTCTACAAATATGGAAGACAGAAAACTGTCTTAATACTGCAAGTTTACATGTATAAGACTCATATTCTGTGGGCTATCTGCATATCAATGAACTAGTAAAATATCACATTGACTGGATCTAGAAAACAATTGCTTTATTTCATTATCTTGCTGTAGAGTTCCAGGAACATGTCTGAGTATTTGGTCATTTCTAGAGACACTCTAATGATTTCAGGGTGAGGTTTACTGTTAGCACCACTATTTCCTCTCTAAGTTCTGACCCTCACACAGCCATCCTTTCTCTTATGATGTCAGTAAATGCCCACAGTGTGTACTGAAAATGTTTGAGGCAAAGTTAAACACAGAAGCAAAGTAGATGAGTGCTAAAGAGCGCTATTCATTGTTTGAAACAGAACATTCTGGAAACCCTTTGCCCCTCAGAGGATCATAAATAGTGAACAAAAGAAATGACAGAATTCTTCTAATAATGTGAGTGAGATGAGTTTGGTTTAGAAAAAAAATACCTCATTTAAAGACATCTATTAAATTCCATTCCAGTACTATGCTGGAACTGCTCCAACCTACATTCTGGGCCAGTGGAGTGAAGTTTATATCATATATGCCCAAATCCCCACATCACTCTGTGAAACTCAAATGTTCTCATCAGCCTGGTACTCTGAGCTCATATGAGTTTCTGAACACTTATGTGTGAACCAGTGATAAATGAGTCCCTTGAATTTGTAAGGCAATATTTGCTGCTCCTTGTTAAGTGCATACTCTGATAGAAAATGGATTCAGCCTTTCTCAATGATTCTTCAGAGCAGTTTCTTTACCTATATCTCTATCAACAAACTCATAGACAATCTAAGCCATATATAAGTTATGAAACTAAACTTGAAATTCTTATTTTGTCCAATATAAGATATCAGTTGAACAGGGTAGATAGATTAATATAATAAGTATCTGAAATAAGTTAAATTAAATTAATAATGACTGTCACCTTAACAACCAATTGCTATCTATACTTGGTTAAAAATTTAGGGGAGATAACAGACTATTCAAAAATCTAAAGTAAGGAAGGTATTCACAAGTAACCTGAAATATCTAGTGATAGCTATAATCAGAATTCTCTCACATAAGCAGGGTTGGGAGGGCATTCCGAGTTGACTTGTGCAAGTATGTGAATAAGATAGCAATAGAATTTAAATTCTCAGAAAAGGGACCAGGTTTTTAGAGTAACAAATACAAAGTCAATGTGGTTCTAGAACAGTGCTTCTTTCTCCCTCCCTGTCTTATCATTTAATGTTCATATTTTAAATCCAAACATTCAGTAAGTGAAACTTTAAAAATGATCTTTATTCAACTAACATTCAGTACTGATCACTTTGACCAGTCACTTATTCTCTGCAGAAAGTATTCGGCCATAAACAGAATATCTATCTGGCTCACACCTTTCTCTACAAGCTCATAGAATATCCAGGAAGAAGGGAGCAGATATGACTGTAGAATTAGCAAATAGGGAGGAGTGCTATAAAACAGTATCTCTTGGACATGATTGGGTCTTTGCATCCATAAACCCACATAGCTGTGGTTGCCTTCATAAGACCTACACAAGATCAAGCTAGTCAATATCACAACATGGATAAGGGAGGGACTCAAGAGGCTCTACCCCCCCCCCCACATAGGTTAGTAGTTACTGGTAGTCTATGAATGACAGAAAAGGGTAAGGCAGTTTTCTTCATTGCTATGAACCTCGTTCATGCTCCAGTGTACAGCTCTCCAATGTATGGGCAGCACGGTCATTCTCAGGTCCAAAATAACCTCCAATTCCCCAAACTCCAAAGGCACTCCAAATATCCAAAAATGAGCTCAACCTGAACTATAGGAGGATTTGTGATGGCTAGTTAAAATCAGGATTCTTCAGGAACTTGTGAATTGAATTCCTGTCCACCAAAACAAGTCATTTCCCTTACCTCTGGCCAAAGAGATATATGGCTACCTGTGATGTCTATCAGCATATCAGAGCTGTTGGTTTCCAAATTCCTTCAGTATCACAAGAACATGTTGCACATTTCAAAGTCCATCTTAGTGGACAAGCCTTCCTCCCTTTCCCCTCCTTCTAAATTCCTTCCGGCCCATGGGTTTCTCTCCACATCCCTATCCTTCAGCTACCCATTATCTTTATAGCTCTGCTGTCCTCCATGTGTTTTCCATGATCTGCTCTTGCTTCCCTCACTCTTTTTTCTCTATTCTCTACCCAGGCTTCTCATGCCTCTTTTACAAATAGCCCTGGCCAGGTCTGCTCAGTCAGCTATGCTCAGTCTTCTTCTTTCTCTCTTTGCTTTGGACTCCTCCAGCTGGCTCTAGCTGTTCACTCTCTCATATATACACAATAAATACCTTCACCCTTCACCATACCATGGAATAGACATCTTGTCAGTTTATGCATTTATTAAGCAGGGAAGCAAACAAATAAAGGACATGGAAGTGTGAAGATGTTGCATTTTGATTTTTAATTTGCAAAGTTATAAGGAAACACTTCAAGAAAGAAAATATGAGAAACTGTATTCATGATTATTTAAAGCTGTACTGCCATAAAACTATCAATATGTATGGCCCTTTATTTCTACTTGGCTCCCAAAGCAGAGCTTGCAATTGTATCACCATTGGATATGTGCTTAATATATTCAAATAGCATAAGGAATTCTTAAGTCTGCTGCCAAGAAAGACTAGGCTTAGGAGTTGATTTTCTAACCCGCTACTTAAATAGGAAATGCCAGAGCAGTATACACACAAGACAAAACTCTCAACTTACTTTTTTCTTCTAGGTGACACTAGTGAAATAAGATTTTTGATGCTGAATCCACAAAATTAAAAATAGCAACCATGTTCATGAGTTCCAACTAACAGAGTTCTCAAGAAATTGCAGAAGATCTGGTTAACTGGTAAACATTTCCACAGGAAAGGATTAGGGACGGTATAAAATCACAAGATTCTAGTACACATATTTAATAAGCCAAAAATGTAACTTTGTATATAAAAAGAAAGAAAAAGTCCAGAACCTGGCACATAATAGCCAGGAAAGGCCAGATATTTAAATGTGTCAGTTTATAGTTTCTGAGGATAGAGGGTTAGGCTGAGAAAAAGCCCTAAGAAGAAGCTGCCCATTCCCACATGAGGTGGATTATAAAAACCAAAGTAGGCTCAAAAGTAAGAAGCTCTTTCAAGGAGGTGAGGTCAAATGTGGCTACTGCCAGGTCCCCTGTGGCTGCAGTCAGGCAAGGTTTTCTATATTCTAGGCCCAGGGAGTGAATGGCAGGGGTGCAGTCACAGGACATAGCCAACTCTACACACTCAGCTCCCAGGTGCCTTTCTCTGGCACTGTGAGAGAAGGGGGAAGGATGAGGTGGTCCAAGACTTTGAACTTATCCCACAGCCCAGAGCATGTTAGATACTGGATACATCATGTGTCAGCTCTTTCCATAGCCTGAGCCCTAACCAGAGGCAAGAACTGAGCTAATGGATTAGGAATTTTCATGTTTGACATTTCAGTATTGTGAATTTGACTAAATGTCAACCATCGCTAGGTTAATACATGCCCCCTCCCCCTGTCATACATCAAGTGGCATTAGGAAGAAAATCATTCCAGTGAGAGACTGACATCCCTTCTGGGTGACATTTACAGTTCTGGGAAGAAAGGCTCTACATTCAGACTCTTACAGAATGGCTATTTGAGAAAATGCAGTAAGAATCTTTTACTTTCTTGTACATGATATGTTGATATAAATATTCAATACTAATGAACTATATGAGCTACTGAAATATTGATGGCAGATTTCATTTAGTTGGAAAAATAATCTTATTTAGCAAAACATCTTTATAAGCTTCTATGTGGGACCAGAATAATCGAGGTAATGTTTCATCTTCGGGGGACAAGTCCCTCCCTATCTTGTACTTCCTAATCATTACTCAGCCACCTACTCTGTGAAATGGGACTCATATTAGTCTTTATCACATACAATTTTGGGGAACTAAATGAGTAAATAGAATTAAAAGAGTTTCTGGTATAGTGTTGGTGTGCAACAAATAGCTATTAAATAGCACAAATTCTTATGACAAAACTTTTACATCTCTCCTCTAGTTCCCAACCCAGTGGGTCAGCATGCTGTCCATATGCTCTGCCACATCTTTGTTTCTGTCTCTTCTCCTCATGCCTGGAGCCTCTTCTGGGCTCGTGCCTTGATCAGTTGTTTTCTGCCTTGGCTTTGTGTCATCTTTCAGTTCAGCCTCCAGGCAACTGCCACTGTGCCTCCTGCTGTCTCTGAAGTCCAATGCAAGGGAAAGCTGAAGAACCCTTCAGGTATGCAAGGTACTTCAGAGATAAGCAGTCACTAGTGGCTACCTTTAAGAATGGAAGAACATGTGACTGATGTGGCTGCTAGTTACCATTGCAGCCGGGAGTACCCACTCTGCTCTGTTCATGACCCTGAAGGGATTGAAGGGCTCACGTTCACCCGATGGAACTAACAGTCGCCATTTACTACCTAAAGCTCACCCTGATTGCAGGGCCAAAATGAATTGCAACAAGTTGAGCTTCGCATGAAGAGAAACTGGGAATGTGCAGTGTGTGCTTTTATTTCCATTTGTGGCACTATACTTCTTGTTCCCGCATTTGCAAGTCTTCTGGGAAATAGCAAAGCAATGCAGCTGTAGAATGATCAAATGTGCTAGGTGGGGGCTGGTGAAATGGCTCAGTAGGTAACGACACCTGCAGACAAGCCTGATGGCCTGAGTTCGAGCCTTGGGATCTACTCACATGACAGAAGGAGAGAAGTGGTTCTAGTGAGTTGTCTTTTGACCTCCATATGCATATCCACATGAACACAAATTAGTACATAAAAGTGTACTTACATATTAATTTCATTAGGATGATTCATTAAAGACTAAAAAACACCAAAATTTATAATATTGGGGACTATTTATGATTTAATAATGTTTGTGGGCAAAGAGCTGAGGATGCCGGATCAGTTCTGTGTTCCTAAGGTCCACAATGTAAAATGATCAATAAGACTTTTAACATAGCATGACCAACCATGCTAGAAGTAGGAATAATGGGAACGTTGGCAGGAACAGACAAACCACAGTATGAGGCACCTATAAGTGCTCACAAATACAGTTTGTGAGTTAGTTCTTATGGCCCCATTTGACAGCTTGGAAATTTAAAAGACTTAGAAAATGTAAGCGACTTGGAATCAAATACTTAATAGTAGCTCAGATCAGTACAAATCATGTCTTCTTGACACCATATTGATTATCATTAAACAGAGGGGAAAGGTAAACAAATTGCATTCATTTAACTCAATACTAAGAGACCAGAATTCTGTGAAGTGACCTGAGTTCCTCATGACCGTTTAGAAAGATAATCATTGGAGCTTCCTGTGTTTTGAAGACTGCAATAGGGCATCCTTGGAGGTTGTGATGGCTAATCTCGCTTGTCAACTTGACTTCATCTAGAATTAATGAGGACCCCAACAGCTGGGCACACCTGTGAGAGGGATTTCTTGGTTGGATCATTTGAAGTCATAAAGCTCACTCAAACTCTAGGCCACATCTTCCTTCTAGTAGAAGCTCACATAAGAGCATAAGGAAGAAGGAAGCTTTTGCCTTTTTGCCTGCTTGCCCTCATTCTAACTGGCAAGTGCACCTAGCCTTTTCCTTTAGAGAACCCTGACTAATACAGGGACATTTTAGAAAGCCTTGTGTTGGGCTCCTGTGGATTTCAGAGTGTTTGACATCTGTCATGCATTCCACTGAACAGCCACAGCATTACCTGCATGGCTAATTCATCAAGGCATCTAACAAACGGGCCAGAGGGAAGGCTAACAAATAAACCTAAAACTTACATTCCTGACTGATAAATGTGCTTGTGTGCTCTTGGACCCGGGTATACTAGTGTCTAGATGCTGCCTTTCCCAGGCCTAACCCCAGATCTCTGGCACAACACAGCACAGCTCCTCACTTCCATCCTGATCTTTACTAGATTTGAACTCTTGTCTGTCAACTCATGTCTCTGCTTAAGTGAATTAAATCTCAGCACAGTAAAAGAAACATGGGAAGGGCAATATATGTGGCAGTAAAAGAACTATTCTTATCTGTCAGGTCCAAAGGAAACTCTAATTTCCCAAACTCCAAAAGGCACTCAAAATACTGTGAAATGGGCCAAACCTGGATTATATGGGGGTTTCTGGAAGTTAGATTAAACCCAGCATTCCTCAGGAACTTGTGAAGTCAGTTTCAGTCTACCAAAGGAGTCTTTTCCCACAACCTCTAGCAAGACAAAAGGTTGTCCAACTAACATACACCTCTGGCACCTCTCAGCATATCAGTGTCCATGCTGGCCCCAGGCTCCCTCAGTCCCCATTCACAAGTACTTGTCATACATTTCAATGCTCACCCACTGGTCTCTGCCCACCCCTCACTTCTTATAACCTAGGTCTAGCCTCACTAGACTTTCTCTATTCTCTCTCCTCTGCTACTTCCCCCTCTCTGGAAGATAGCACTGGACATGACCAGTCTTCTGGCTGTCTTCAGTCTACTTCTTTTTCTACCTGCTCTAGGCTCTTCCAGATGCCACTGTATATTTTCTCTCTCTGATGCACAATCGGATCTTCCCATAGCATGGAGCAGTCGTGTCATTGGTTTATACAATATCAAGGTACAAAATCAACCTTGAGAACAGAGAACTCATGAACCACCTCCAGAACCACCTCCACATTATATATAGTAGCTGCTAAGGGAATTCTCAGCTTCAAATCTGGCCCCAAGAGAGAGGAAGTACTAAATGACAAAGAAGGGAGTCTCTCAGGATATGGTCCATGCTGTTAGAGTCATAGATGTAATCAGGGAAGGATACAGAAACCTGACTCC